>PVIA01013109.1:0-33937 GCA_004024845.1 Tonatia bakeri | reverse complement strand
CATGGATGCAACTGGAAAGCATTATGCTAAGCGAAATAAGCCAGGCAGTGAAAGATAAATACCACATGATTTCACCTTTAACAGGAACCTAAACAACAAAACAAAGAAACAAGCAAAATATAGTCAAAGACACTGCATTAGGGGACAGGCAGGAAGTGGCCAGAGGAGAGAGAAGAGAGAATTTCAGGGGAAAAGGGGAAGGGTTTGCAGGAACAAAGTTAAAAGACACATGGATAAAACTAGGGGGAGGGTGGTAATGGGAGGGAAGATGGGAGGGGGATGGGTGGGCTTGATTGGGAGTAAAGGGGAGAAAAATGTACTTAAACAATCATTAAAATAAAATAAAAAAAAGATTAAAAAAAAAACAAAAAAAAACCATTCGATATAGATGCATCTTTGACCTAAGCAAGTCCTTCACATATATGATCAATAATTCTTTATCAATATCTATTTTCCCAGCCATGGTTACCTAACCAAGATACACTAAAAATTTAGACAAAATTAAAGCTCTGTCAAGCACTGCATTTTCCATAGAAGGATCCTTGAAGAGAGTGGAGGTTTAGTAGTAAGCAGCCCTCTGCAAATCCTAAAATTTGTTGAAGTTGCACATTTAATGTCAAAAAGCACTTAAAATTTTGCCTCCTATTTCACAATATATTTGTTCAAGTATAAACAAGGTGTTGCTTGTTTCCCCACATTTAAAATTAAAACTCCCAGCAGATTAACCACATGAAACATGCAACTGTTAGAAGAGGGGTCTAAGGAAAGGAATGCTAGCACAAAAGCATGGGCCCCGGGAAACGCTTAGGTCTATCTAGACCAACAGCCTGCTTTCTAACTCATGCAGCCAGACGCTGACTTACTGAAGGCAAAGCACAGAGAAGACCATTCATTATCCCCAGATCAGGAAAATGAGCGTGTGGCTGGGAGGGCCCCGCCTTTTCCCACAGCCTTCTCCTGGACTCTCAGGCAGGTTACTGCTTTGTTTTTACAGTGCCTTAGTTGGCTTGTTTTGTTCGCATATTACCACTCCACAAATGAAAGCCATCGCTCAAGATTAGTGTTTCTTTTTTAAACAACCACAAGAGGATAGTATTACACCTAGGAAATGAATGGGCATTATTATATTCTTTACTATTTTGACACCCATTTTAGAGCACATTCTAGTTTCAGCACTATTGTTCCAATTCTGCTCCCAAACATAATGTTCATGATGTTGAACAAACAATACGTTCAAGAGCACCTTGAACATAAAACTATTAATAAAACTGCCCTCATCACTACTAATGTGGGGGCATCAGGCGATTTCTAAGATTCTCCATTTGACAGGAACCCATGAAAAGAAGACTGTGGTTTTCTCTGCTTCTTGTTTCTAAGCCGCACATCAGCCGTACCCTGGACTCGGTGTCCAGCAGACACCGGGAGATGATGGTGTCCAAGAACACCTCGTGCGCTGCGATGATGTGGTCCAAATCCTGGGCCTGCTGCACTTTGTTCCAAAGTTCATCCCAAGAGCATTCCAATACCTAGGAACAATAACATAGAACTTAGGGATGAGGTTGTGTTCTTGTAACACCACAGAGTCCTAAGACAAGACTTATTTAAACTAAAATCAACGAATGACTTGCATATACCTCAAATGTAATGTAATACTGCATTTGGTGAATGAAATGGACCATCTCAGACGCCAGAATGTGACAGTGGTGCAGCACCCCAGAGAACTCTGCAAGAGAGTCAAAGAACTGACGTTAGACCCCACAGGGAATACACTTAAAATCAACACAATGCTCTCCCCCTGTATATCTGCAATATATCTTTAAAACAAAATCACTAGCTTTAACTCCTGGCCCCTTAAAACAAGAAACAACCTTTACATAATCAATTTCTGTGCTATTCAAGCTAAACAAAGACTTAGCTATCTCATCAAGTAGCAATATATTACTTTACAGAATATAAGGACCTAATAAAGAATGGCATAAAATAATTGTATTTGAAAATTAAATAGAAAAATTTTATCTTATAATAACACAATATCCTGAATAAACATAAGCTCAATTTTATGGTTTCTTTACAATTAATTTGCCCACTATGCATGAAACATTTACTATTCCCTAGCTATTTGGAAACAAGTGACATTTCCTTAAGGACCTGAATGTGACCTTGTCACCTGAGAAAAACATGGACCTTGCAGGGAGGCAAGCCTGAGCCCAGACTCCGCTTCTATTCCTTATGAGATTATAAAACCATCAAAAGACTTGAAGGTCACCACGGAGCAGCCGATCTCTGCTCGCATTTTTAATTTTTTTGTTCAAAGACTCCACCAGAGTATGATGGGACACCACTGTACATGAGGGTTCAGTCAGAGATGGGTCAACGGAGGAAGGCCTACAAAGAGTTTTAATATGGGGCAGATTTGACACAGTCCTGTTACCACTCCAAACACCTTTAATTAACCAGCTATCTAGATCAATCGTGTGACTGCACGCAGTTACTGGAAATGCCATTCTTGTCCCTTCTTCAGAGAGTAATATGGAAGTAAAATATACACACAGGTATGAAAAGTAAGAGTCACGGTGTATACTTTAAGAAATGCTCCTCTCTGCAAGTTAAGAATTAAGCGACACTGGATTTTGCTGGCCTGCTTTAACATGCACTCTTTAGCAAGTGAAGACACCAGGGAGTGTCAGCGCACGCTCCAAACACACCTGACGTCTTCCACACCATCAGGAATCTGCAACCTCTGAATATGGTAAATAGTCTTCTAAAGAACAGGTTAGACGCTTCACATTTCATTTGTAAGCCTAGAATGAACAATGTACTTTTTCCTACTAAAATTATCACATGGGGCTAAGATTTCTACTCAAAGCCTATTTAACCAAAATTAGTTTTCAGTGTAAAAGAGCATCGTAAATGCTGTTTTCAGTCATAGTCATCCGTATCATGGTTAAGTAAGCTTCTCAGGGACGTAACTACCATTTACTACCATTTCTACAGTTAACCACCATTTCTATTTCAGGTTTTAACCCAGAGCTAGCTCTTCCGCCCTGAAGCCAGGCGATCTTGCCCAGAGCACTGTCTGTGTGTGTTTAAAACACTCAGCACTGCAGGCATGCAAAACACACACTGGTCCTCAAGATCTTTCTATGGTGTGATTTGGTTTCTTTGTACAGTGACAAAGTTATATAAAATAGTTTAGATATCATCCGTGGAAGTTTTTTTTTAATGTTCTTAATTTTATCACAGAATCTGGTGGACTTTTTTAAAGGGAAACAAACTGGGTAATGTCTTGGCACACCAAACATGACAGCACTCAGGTCTCGCTGTGACAGTCAGTGTCTCTGAGGCCCCCAGTGCACTCTGGACTTCCTAAAATGCACTGCTTTGCACATCCTCACAGGGAACGCCATCAACTTATTTTTCAGCCTTGGGAAAAATAACTGCACAGCTTATCCCTTTGCCTCTTGATATTCTTCTGCCGGAGAAAGCTGGACGCCACTGACAGAACTGAGATGTACTCACAGACCCTGGCGGATGACTCACGAGAACGGTGACTCGCCTGCTGTCAGCACTGTTTCCGGGGGGCCCTGTGCTCACTTCAGAAGCATAAAAACTCTTCTCAGCCCCTTTCCACCTAGCTCCACGCCAATCTTCTATGCATAATGAAAAGAGCTCAATCCCATGAAAACTCAATACTTTTGTTCCTTTCAGTCTATTTCTCGGGGTCTCTTCTAGAGTTTTCCACTGGAGTCACACCGACAATCAAACCAGCAATACTTAGATATCCAACACACTGATTTCTGGTAGCAGGTTTTACTAACACTTTTTTCCACTTCGTTTTTGAACTCCTTTGCAAACCAAAACTTTTTCTGGCATTAAGACAGTTTGATATATAGACATGCAGTGTGATTAATTCATTAATTTGGTTTTATAATCTCTGATTTACTTGAGTGTACAGTTTCTCCTCTACTGATTAATCTTCTAGAGTCTTTAATGTCACATTTGGAAACGAAAACACAAACGAATGACTACAAAACAAAGACATTTACAAAAAAATCATCAGGCTATGTTGGTGTCAACCTAAAATTCTTGGCATCCAACCTCAGCTAATCTTCCTTGAGGCTGAGAAATCCTTCATTTTCCCTTCCTTACCCTAAAACAGCTGTTTCGGCTCTTGCTGTCCTGGACTCTTCAACCCACCTCCTTCTCTCCACTCTCCCTCACAGGGCACAGAAAAAGCAGCTGATGGGTGGGAGCCCCTCCCCGACCCTCTGGCCACCAAGCCCACACTTTAAGCTAATCCCAGCCCCAGCTCTGTGTTCCAATGTCCTCTCCTTTTCTTCCTTTCCTTCTAGGATTCATCGACCATTACTTCCTTCTTCCCATCAGCATTTAAAACCACCCTTTAAACAAACAAAACTCTATCATCCAAGAGCTTTTCTGACTAGCCTGAGTGACTAGTGCCCACTGCTTTCCCTTCCTCACCCCCACCATCCTTTCACCGTAGAGTGGCTACTACTGGTCAGCCCTAGTCAAAGTCCCCCTCAAATGACAGGACAGTTTTCAGCCTTAGCTGGTTTTTTGCAGCTGTGGTCGTATTTCATCTTCCCTTTTCATTGAAATCCTTCTCTCCTTGGTTTCAGAGAAACTACTTCCTTCCAGTCCTCTGCTACCTTTCTGGCGGTTCCTCTTCATCTCCCTAAGGGGGTCCTGTTCCACTTCTCTCTACTCCAAGACTTTTCCCTTCTCGCTCTATTTCTAGGCAACCTCGTTAAGTCCATGGCTTCAAGTGTCATCTAAAGTTAATTATGTCTGAAGTCTTTATCTGCAGTTTGGAGGTCTTGGGCTTCAGGCCAATCTAACCAAATATGCAGCACATATCCCTAAAAACATCTCAAATCAATGTATCAGAAATGGAAGCATCATCCCTAAGCATCCTGTTCCTCCAGCACTCCCTGGCCTGATTAGTGACACCACTACCCACCAGCTCCTGGAGTCTGAGACCAGGCTGCTGCTGTGCTTGTCATCTGCACACTGAAGCTCCAAGTCCTGCCTCCTACATTTCTCTCAAAAAATCCATCCATTCACCCCAGCCCCGGAGCTGCTGTATTCACCAAGGTCGATGCCATTCCTCACACATTATTACAACTGATCGGTGTGCCGACCTCTATCCTCACCCTGCAGATCCAGTTTTCTCAGTGATGCCAGATAAGTTTTTGGAAAACACAAATCCAAGCATGTCAGCCTCAGTGTAGAGCCTTTCGTGGCTCCCACTGCCATTAAAGTCAAACCAACAGCCTTCGAGGTCTCTGCTTAGCTCTCCTGCCCCATCCCTCCACCCCACATCTGAAAACGCTGCTCTGACAGATCGCTGACCTACTACTGCCCACGCCCACACTCTTCCCTTGACTAACGTACTCCTTTCCAGATGCCAACCTGGGCATCACCGCCCCTGGGAAGCCTTTTTAATGCCACCCACACCTGCCAGGTGTCTGCTTTTTGTATTCCCACAGCACCTGGTCTTTTCCATATTAAACAGCGAATCACAGTGTATTCAAGTTCTTGTTTAAATGTACATCTTGCCCTAATGGGCAATAAACTTCTTTACCACAGGGACCTTGTCTGCTATATCTGTCACTGAATACGAAGAAGAGGCAGCACAAAGTAGGCCCTCAAAAATTATTTACTGAGTAGGTGATTTAGGTCCTCGAAATTGAAGCAGGTAAGTCTGCATTCATCTGTATCTTCACTATTTAAATTCACATTCTTTTCAAAAGGTGTCCATGACCAAGGCAAATTTAACAACGTTAAAATGTGTTATTCAGTTTTACAGTCTTAAAGTACCACCAAGTAGTATGTTTTGTCCTGAAAAATCATCTTTTCTTGTGTCTAAAAGGAGGCCAGCATCTTAATGGCATTCTCCCAAAATAAAGCCTCCGAGAGTGAAGAGACCTGTGGCTGCTACTACGAGGACACTGCCCGCGGAGGAGAAATCCGGCAACGTAACCCACGTAATGAAAGTCTGGAGTCCCGGCACCGCCACAGTCCCTTCTCTTCCCCATGCACGAAATCAGCCAAACACCACACGCTGTATTTCAGGATTCCTCACCGACTATGCACCTGATTCATAAGCAGACTAAATTCACAAGGTACATTTTGATCCCTTAATTCCTAAAAAAAATGCAGTTTAACAACTTATACCTGAAACACCCCTTGACTCTCTTTACCCAGCACCTTGAAACTACATTTAAAACAGTTAAATACATTTAAATACATTTAACTATATTTTAATACAGTTAAAATATAAGTACTCGTGTTTATATGGTTGACCCATGCTCTAAGAATCCCAAAAGCAAAGCAACATTTGCACTGAGGTCCAATGAATACACAAATACAGTACATCTCCCACTAGGCTAACTTAACAGTAGACAGTTTTATATACAACATCAAGAATAACCATTCTATCCTTTAGTTTATTTAAGATCTAAGTATTAGATTCATTTGTAATTCTTTACTGCCCTCTAAAGGTTGTTGACGGAATTTCAACTTTGATTTAAAAACACAAATGGCTCTGAAAGAACTTGACCCTGTGGCTTAGGCATCTTCAGTCAGAAGCACCTGCTGGTGTGGAGATGTACCATAAACAGCATTGAGTGTTATTAGAAATTATGGAAGTTTGTCTTAAAATACCCTAAAACCTTTTCCTCACAATTTCATAATCAATTCCTTCAACCTGTGTTTATAACTGATGCTACCATATTTAAAACTGACTTCATCAAACTGCCCATCTGATTTATTTCTCAAGGCTAAGGATAGTAAGGATGTTGGTAAGAACCAGGATTTGCCACGTGTCCTGTGTTCGGCATCTCTGCTCGTGGTGGTGGTCCTCCTGCAGGCTACTGCCACCAGGCAAGCAGTGATGATGGACGCACAGGGCTCTCCCAAGCAGCACTGGTCTAGGTACCTTACAGATTTCATTCCAATTACCCTGGGAGGTGAGTGCTACCATCACCCCACCCCGCAAATGAGGAAACCGAGGCAGAATTTAGAAAATCAGCGTAAGGACGCAGCCTGATGCTGGTGGAGCGGGGACGAAGCCAGACAATGCAGCCCGGATCTGTGCAGACAACCTGAGCCTTAGCTTCCAAGTCCAGCAGGGAGAACATCTCACAGACGTGTCACTACTCAGGACTACTTACTACCCCTCCACACGTACAACAGTGAGAGAGACAACAGGAAACTTTTACAGAAAAAAGTGCCTGTTCCTCTCCAAGCTAAATCACGCGGTCTGGAGCACGGTGTCGCTGGAAGGCACCCCACCGTTAACCACCAAGAGCGAGGACCAGCCGTCAGTGAGACCAGCAGCAGGCCGCAGCAACCCCGCAGCAACACGCCCTCACACCTCGCTCACCCCCATATCCACTGTCATGTCTAATAAGGACCACGAAGGAAGTTACTTTAATGCTGCTCTTTCGGGGAGGGGGTCCTCCGTTCACTCCCTCCCCCCGAGATACGAAGGTTGAGAAGAATACAGACTCACTCACCTGTGTCTCCCTACTTCATTTTGTTAAATGCTACTTGAAATACAAGTTTAGTTTCCATTAATAGGGATACTTTTTAGACTAACTGAATACAACAGAAAAAAAATTCCACACCACTGGAAAGGATCTTTAAACCGTTTTAGTATCAGTAATTATTTTTTGTCCAACCACATGGCAAATATATAAAGGCGGTATAAACATCTTGGTAGACCATTATCTAGACTCTTGTCCTAAGCACATCATTTTCAAGGGTAACTACTTACTCCAACCCATTTATTTTTATGATTAGTATTAAAATAGTTCCTAGGGGGACAATGACTGATGCTCTGCATGTGACCAAACCCTCCACGCACACTCTGCACACATACAGAACTCCAAAGGGTGTTTACAGAAGCACTTTATAGAATCTTTTTTACATTTTTGTCTCAGATTGATGTTGGTGGGGCATTTCTGAATGTGCGTGTGAACAAGACTACCTCCCCGCTTGATTTCTGTGTGCCGACTCGCCCGGCCTCTGGCGACCTCACAACACTTCCTTATGTACTAAAGCAGGGGCGTCCGACTCATTTCCACTGGGGGCCACGTCAGCCTCACCCCGCGGTGCTGACGAGGGTGTAAAGTAAATTGGTACAACTTTCCTGAAAGTAAACAGTATGTACCAACAGAGTTAAAATATAAACACTAAGTATTAGCAAATATAAAGGAAAATTAAAATTCATACCTGTTAACCCAGCAATTCCATTTCCAATTTATCTATTCTAAAGAAATACTCAGACACTTACAGAATAGAAATTTACAAAAAGCTTATGGCATTATTTATATTAATGGAAAAAGAGTAAAAACAAAAACAAAACCATACATGTTCAACCAAAAAGAAAAAATAAATTATGTATACATAGGAAATATACTATTAAAAATATTTTAGAAGTTTTAATGATAAGGAAAAGGATTAGTGAGAGAAGCTGAAATCAAATTCCATATAATAGGATCAAGTAAAACTCAAGTTATTAATTTCATAAAAGATAAATATATGTATTTTTCCCACACACAGAAAATTAATCAAACAAATGTATTAGTTACCTTCAGGTAGCTCATTGCTGATTATTCAATACAAGAGAAAAGCAAATTCAGCTAGACATTGCTAAATTGATATTCAAATCAGAAAAATGTATCACAACCAGCTAATATTTAAAATTGTTACAGAGCTCAGATTTCCCAGGGCTAAACACAATACTGATGCTTATTTTGAAAGGAGAAGAGTGATACAATGACAAAGTATTTGCATCACACTGAATTGATCTAAATCAGACAATAAGAAAGATGCTGGCACAGAGAAGTGACAGCTAAGAAGTGCTCTGCTCAACAGCATTAAAACGAATGTAGAGGAGACTTGCAGGCAAACTGAGTAACTGGCAAGCGCACCCCCAGTGGAACAGGGAGCGATCCTGTGACGCACTACGGCAGAGGGTCATGAGGAAATGGGGAAGAGTTAACTGGCGCACAGCCGGGAGACAGGGAGAGGTTCCCCACAACTGATTCCTCCTCCTGTCTCCTTCCAAGAGGTGCCCACGTGCTAGTCAACCCACATTTACTAGAAAGTGGATGTTGAAAGCAGTAGTTACTGTTCACAGCCATTACAGTATTTAAAAGAAAGTGTCCCCCTCACTTCCTTAGCTATTTCAGAGGATCCCTATGATTAATTTTCTATAAAATGAGTTCAGAGGAAGCTAGGCTCAGAGCATGAGTATCCCAATCTACTGGAAAAAACCTGCAGGGAACAGAGAAAACTTAGACACTAAGCAGAAACTGCCAACCCCGTATGTCAACACACAGACAGCTACCCTCTGGGCCCCAGCCTTCTGGGGACCCTTTTTCTGGAACTTTGGGAGCTGCTCAAGGACGAGCCTTGACCCAGGAAGCAAGCAGAGATCACATACACCTTTCTTCAAACAACTGCTCCTTTTTAGTTACTTTCACCAATTAAATGATTAAGAATATAATAGTTCAGTTCTTCTTTAGAGACATACTTGTTGAAGTATTTTGTTAACGGCTTTAATCAAATTCAAAATCAATATACCACCAAAGATTTCAAAATTATTCATAATTGAAATCACTCAATACTTATAACATTAAAATAAACATTGACTATCTGACATGAGAATTTTTACTACAGCTTTTAAATCATAAATATTATAAAATATTCCCATCTCCTGGTTCATGAACCAAAACAAAACAATAAAGTGATTCCCAAACAGACTTTAATTAAAACACTAAGTGAATGTATACGAGCCAGTGATTTTATTAATAGCTTTCTTTCCTTAAAAACAATTTTTTAAAAAACTAAAGTACACATATGAACACTACAGTGAAAAACAAATGTGACTCTAAAACAAATTTCATGGCCTAAAAAATCTAACTTGACTCAATTTTTTTTCCTGATTTGCACTGAAGCCAAGATAAGCAACATTACAAACGAACCTTATCACAAAAGCCCAATCCAAAAGCACGATAATGAATCACTTTTCAGTTCAATTACTTTTAAGTGCACCTCCACGTCTGCTAAGCTGCCGGTGAGCACACCGTGGCTGTGACACGGTCACCCAGACTGCTTTCCGAGGGAGGTTTACCTGGTATGTTTCTCAGGAGCTTCGCATTACACATGTGTCCCTTCCGAATGTCAGTGAGGATGTATTCCATCCGCTTAGCCCTCCAAAGGAAGTTAAAGACTCTTAGGTAGTGGCTCATACATTCTCGAGTGAACACCTAAAAAGAACAGAAGACAGGCTGATACTCTGCAACGTAAGGATTCTCCCAGGTCTCAGAAATTTCTTCTTTTTTTAACAAAAAAGCCAGAGAACACACAATCAGTTTCAATAGATGCTAAGTAGTCCGTAAGCAACTACTATTGTACATTTTAGGAAACTATCATTTTGTAACTACTACAATGATTTTTTTATGTGCTAAGCAGCATGCCAAGTAAATCCACAATAATAGAAGGTAGATGTTATGTCAGTTTTACAGATGGGGAGATAGAGGCCTAAGTACGGTCCCACAGCTAGTAAATGGTATACTGGGATTTTTGAACCTAGTCTAATACTGGTCTAAAATGTTGAATCTTCACAAGCCCAGACGCATAGCAGCATTTTCTACCTCAACCCACCTGAAGGATACGAGAGGGTAGCGAATCTCAGGGAAGGAGGGCCTGGAGAATCTCTCGTCTGGAAACAGGCCTCCAGGTTATTTTAACACTTGTACTTATTACTTATTGCTTTTTGAGGACCACTTCACGGCAAATAGACTGCAGTTTCACAACCAGGGAGGATGAGCCCTGTGGGTATGAACTGGACAAAACCTGCTTTCTGTGTCACCTCCCTCCTATGGTGCCCGGAATTAGCAAATAAAAACACAGGAAATCCAGTTAAATGTGAATGTCCAATAAACCATGAATAATTTTCTAGTGTAAACATGTCCCATGCATAAAGGGACAGGGTTTCCTGCAGATTTTAACCAAACGCTTTTCTGACACCAATGACGTGTGCAGCCCAGACATGAGCACATTTTCACCCCTTTATAATACCTGGAGCACATTTAAAGTGGCCTCATTTACAGACAGTCCACTTACAGGTGCTACTGAAACTCACTGGTCCAGGCAGGGCCTGCGCACTCAGCAGCAGGTCGAGGCTCTGCTCCTGCAGCGTTTGCTCCTCACTCTCGTTTGCTCCTCACTCTCCAGTGCACCTCTGATGGGTCACGCCCGCAGGCCTCGCCTCACATTGCTGCCCTGTGCCCTCGTCCACCATTCTCCTCTGCCCAAACCCACCGGTCGTCGCTCAAGGACAAAGGCCACACCTTTCCCTGGTCTCACCACTTTCCCTCTTCAGACACTCAAACATTTGCTGCTTGAGCCTACCATGTTAGCATTTCATTGTAGAGTGTTTTACCTTGTATATTCTTGGCACTTTTCACCTGCTACAGGGACTGTTTATTCTCCTGTAAGACTTTTGTGCCAGTACTGGGTAGGTGCTCAATACTGATGATTATCTGTCTAAACGGGAGTGACTAGGAGCTGCTTTAAAGAAACTCAAACACCAACTCTCAATGTTTTAGAGATTATCTGTTTTGCTGATCTACTAACATTCTAGCAACTGTTTACATGAAAGGTAACCAAATTAAATAATTTCACAAATAAATTAAAGTATTCTTTGCTATACACAATATCTTATAAGACTCCTTTAGGTACCAAGCTCCCAGAGTACAGTTAGCATGACCTGATTTACAAAAATTCAGTTCAATAACAATTCTCCAGAAATATTAACTGTTTAAGAGGAAGACACTCATGTTCCGCTGCATTTATATATAGGAAAACATCCTGTAACACTTTAGTTTTGCTGTGTATATGTTCTTTCCCTTCACCACCTACTGTAGAATACCGTTCAGACAAAATTAACCAAATAAGCTCCTGACACCTCCTCTGATGCCCAGGAGATCGACAACAGAAACAGATGGATTTTATCCTGCCCACTGTCAAAGAGAGAAGGTGAAAGATGACCTTTCCACATCCTTCTTCACAGAGTTAATAAAAAGCTAAAATTACATGTTATATAAGATATAATTATATAACTAAGATATGTACCTATTATAACTAAATTCTGTACGAAAATGACAATCTCAATTAATGAGAATAGAAAGGGAATAGATAATATGTAAATTAAATTTAATAGGGAAAAAGCAGAAAATCCACTTTCTCCCAAAATTTGACTCTAAAAGTATACTTTTAAATGCAATTGTCCTGTTTTTATCTTCTGTATAAAACTGCATAAAACTTAGCGTCTGATCGCTAGAAAGCATTTCAGTCTCTCACATTGGCCTGGACACTTGCAGCTGTGTAACAACTGGTGAAAGGGAAGGCCGTTCAGCTGCAAATGCACCAAGCTGCGGCACAGACCGACCCGAGACTGAAATGGCAAAGACCAGACATACAAGAGATCATTTCCCACATGTTGTCAATGGCAGACCTTGCTAATCAATTTTGAGATCCCTTTCTCCTTCCCATTCCAGCCCCCAGGTTGTACCACCAACCCACTGGAGTTGGCACATATTAGCCCTAAATTTGTTTTTTCAGATAAATGTATAATATAAACATCCTTTGACTATTTCTACTAGAGCTTTCAAAAATCTAAAATTTTTAAAATACGAGACTGCACGATCAATCATTTATATACAAGGTATGTAATGCATTAACTTTGATACTTCCTGGTAAGAGCTGTAATATTATAAAATCATATTGTATTAATAGACCATTTTCTTTTTTTTTTTTTACACTTTTATAGCTTACATTTATTTCACAGGGTCTGGAAGGAACTAGGTAAGAATTAATATTGTCTGTTATTGTGAAAGAATTATGCATTTTTTAGAATTAATATTGCTTAAAACTAGTTTATTTTAAAATGACATGTGAGTGTATTAATAACTGGTCATTTTATTTTATTTTATTTTAATCATTGTTCAAGTACAGTTTTCTCCCCTTTACATCCATTCCAGCCCGCCTACCCCTCCCGCCCCGCTTCCCTCCCATTACTACCCTCCCCCTAGTTTTTGTCCATGTGTCTTTTAACTTTGTTCCTGTAACAGACCATTTTCAGTATATCGATCACTCAAGGCACTTATGTTTTGTGAAGTAATCTATATAATTGATTTTACTATGATATCTTTTATACTATGAAAAAATGTAATGTATACAATATTAACAAATAAGGTAATATGAAAATTTCTAATTTAATAATTTGTTAAAATATCCCGTTTTATACATTAAAATTATTTAAAACTGTTTAGGATATAAGTAAAAAGCGAAAAGAACTAACATTTTTATTCCTGCCCTTAGCCAGCCCAATACTTAGCTGTCTCTCTAAGAAAATAAGTATGCTTAAAATATGGAGTTTGAGATGCATGATCAGTTGCAAAAACCTGTTTAACTATTGATTTATAGTTTTGGTCAAGGTCAATCTTTTAAATATTTTAATAACTTAGCTTATTGTTTAATAAGACAAATTTGGATTCTTAAACTATGAAGATAAATTTTCAAAATATCCAAATTTGCATTTGCTAGGTAAAGACATCACTTTTGAAGTATGTCTTGCTAAACTATAAAAATTATTATATGAAGTTGAGATTTAAATAAAATTCCAATTGTTCATCTTTTTTAAGAAATAAATTTTAGGGGAAAAAAACAAAAAGAAGGTGAAAAAACAAATTTGAATCTGACCAAAAATTGAATTTGAGAGCAGTTATTAACGCATTTAAAATATGGTAGATTTGCTCTGGCAAAGTTTCAGCGCTGGCAGCTGAGCTGTGAAAAGGGCGGCACCAGCAGCTACCATTTCACAGGAGGCTGGACAGAGGCACTGTTGACAGCACGTCTGTTGGCTTCCAGCTGAAAAGAGGGAGAGTACGGCTTCGACGAAAGGATTCTAGAAGAACGACCTGCACCTTGAGAGGCGAGAACAGCCACGGAGTCAAAACTCTGCAAGAACTGCTAAGGAGAAATTTTAAACCCAAATTACATTTCTTCTTCATAGAATATTTTTCCCAATAATTAAATAAATTAATGTCCTTTCTCAATATTTCAGATACAAAAATGACTGAAATAAGTTCAAAGAGGTATCTTGGTCAAGAACTTATGCAAGTCTGAATAAAGAAAAAATGAGCACTTAAGGAGGGGCATTTTCACTGCAGGCGCAAAAAAGACAACTCTACTGGTCAGTCTTTCACGATTTGGTAACTTAAAAGGAAGAGCACTTTCCTTTAAGCATGTAAAAGCACTATGAACTACACTACAGATAATTTTCATCAGTTGAAATGAATACAAAATATCAAATTGTATCTAAATGGTAAACACACAACTCCCCTAAAATAATTATAGTTCCTTTCAAATTACCATAAATTAGTTACTACAGTCTAGGAATAATGAACAAAATGAATAATCCATTTATTAAATACTTGCCGAAACCTGTGATAGAACAAATGTTGAGAGTTTTTAAAATACCAATAATACAGCATTTCAGCACTCATAAATGATTATTTAAAACACACACAATTTTGGATTAAGCATTCATTCACTGGGTATATTGTAGATGTCAAGAGATCGCTTTAATTAAGTTCTTAGAGAAGAAAGCCAATTCTAAAACAACAAAATGCTTAACAACCTAAATAGCAGTGATGATTGTAAAAACACCCAGAACCTTACAGTGGCAATGGGTCCATCCACGTGGTAGTCCAGGCTGAAGACGTCCCACCCAGTGTCACCTGGAGATACCTAAGAACAAAACAAACAGCTGCAGGACTGCCCAGCGCCAGTGTTAGGCTTGATGCTGAAGAAGTTGTCAAATCCTCAAAGAAAAGGCAAAAATATGAAGCCCAACTTTTAAAAACTGCTCACTAGCTTTGAGTGTCATCTGCATGAGAGCAGAGAGCTGCATTTTTCTGTCACCTCCCGGATCCTCGAGAGGCACACAGCAGGTGCTCTACGAATAGTCTGGAAGGAATGAAACATTTTAAAATGAATACTGTAAAATGTGTTGAAAATTCATCACCGTTTCTTCATGACAAAACCCCACTGCCTTTTATGCTCCAAATCCTTAAAAGTCAACATTAAAAAAAAAAAAAAAACAGGTTCTGCTGGGTTAGTAATGGTCCTTCATAACTAAGCAAATGGTGTCTGAGGTTTATGACACTCATTCCCCTAAGAAACGTCTACCAAGCTGAAACTAAAAACATCTATTTCGATAGATGCTATTATTATCCTATGTCATCTCTATGCCTCCTTCTCAACGTTACCATTAACAGGACCTACGACTCGCTAGGCTTCTGCAGCGCGCCACCAGGCACCGTAACAAGCGTTGCGTGTTCTCTGCCCAGCAGCCCCGTGAAGGGCCCCTCTGTAAGCTGAGAACCGAGGCCTGGTGTGGCACAGACACGCAGTGACTGGCTGAAGATGACATCGTAACAGGTGACAGAGCGGAATTCAAACTCAGGCTGTCCGATCCTTCAGTAATACCTCTTACCCACTGGAGACCAGAGGTGCCTTAAATCTGGGCAACATGGGGGGCGGGGGGCACGTGCAGGTCTCAGTGCGAGCTCACTGCTTGGCGTGGACTGCCCGGAACCCAGACCTGCAGTACCTCTAGCAGCCTCACGTCCAGTCTTCTGAGGATCTCAGGGCTGTCAAACTGGGCGTTGGTGGCTCGGACTGCGGTTTCAAGGATGCCAGTCAAATTGTGTTGATACAAAGTTGTAGCTGGACGGGCAAGTTCTGGTCTACACATTTTTTAAAAATAAGAAAACAATGTTACTTGAATTCTTAATGAGCTGTGTAAAACTTAAAATTATAAAAAGAATTCAAATTACAAAAACTAAAGACAAATGGAACCAATATGACGTGGTAACAAAATATTCACAGAATGAACTATAAACAGGATTTCACCAAGTATTTGGGGAAGTAAGCCATCTTCTTAAATTCTCAATAAAAAAAAAAAGTATTTCTGATACAGCGTAAGTTGAAAATACTTACATGTGCCATACATGTTAACAAATAAAGTTTTCCAACTTAAAAGTGGCCTAAAGCAATTTCCTCCATAGATCCAATGGGAGCAGAGGGCTTCATTAAATCAAAATCATCAGATAGGCAGATGCCATGACTGGAAAGGCTAAAAGCCACTGCTTTATCAGTAAATATTCCTGAAGGGGTCCTGATATCTGGGTTCCTAAATACAAAGCTAACACTTCTGTGACCAAGAGCAGACCGAGTTGAGGACACGGCCAATCAGCCCCAGGTGGCATGTAAACTCGGTCCACTGCAGGCCTTCACGGCAGCAAAACATCAGGCACACACGGGGAAAAGGTACAGAAGCTTTGTGCAAATAAATCTAAGACATGGATGACATTCCCCTTTAAAACTGGAGACTTAAAACATGCCTTTCAGAAAAAATAAATTTTTTCACTTAATCCCAAATATGAGATGCTCTGAACATGAAAACCTACCCTCAGGTTTAACATGTTAAGTCAGCTAGCTGCTCTATCTGTAATGCTGCCATGGACCCTAAATTCTGCTTTGCCTTTAACCTGTAAGAAAGCCTTGCTAATCTACCCACATCGGCCTGCACACCATTGGTCTGCTCATCCCTCACCCTCACGTGTACCCCCATTCTAGCCCTGGCATTTAAAGAACACTTCCCCTTTAAAAAATCATCATCACCCACACTTCCGGCAGGCACTGACCTCAGGACCAGTATTTAACTAACCAGCAAACCGCTTCTCTACTTAGAGTGCAACACGCTACTCGAGCAAGAATAATCACAAAGCATTTCCACTTAGCAGGTAATCAACACGTTCGTGAGCTAATTCATCAAACAGCATCACCCACGAGCACGGAGAAGGTCAGTTACTGTTATATCTGCCGCAAAGCTTTTTCATGCTGGACACTGAGTTCCAGTTAGAGATGGAGCTATGGGAGCTCGTGACTGAAACAGGGGTGCTCAAAGCACAGTGCTCACCCAGCAGCATCACCTTCAGCTGGGCCCCTGTTAGAAATGCACATTCTTGGGCTCCACCCCGGCTCTACAGAGCCAGACTCTGGGTGGGCCCAGTGAGCCACTTCAACCAGCTCTCTAAGGGATTCTGATGCATACTGAAGTCTGAGGACCAGGGGCCCAACCAATTGCTCGATTAGCACAGAAATCATCAAAGGTAATGTAGTGTTTTCAAGTGTCCTAAAGGAAACACCAGAAAGATAATTTCTATTCTTATACACCCGAGTGAAAATCACCAGTCCACGCTGCGGCCCACCCTCAGCAGGCTCGCTCTCACCAGAGCCGCCGGGGCTCCCCCTCTGCATCGGAGCGTCCGCCTGTCTACGCTAGAGCCGGGAGCATGACCGGCTGTGGTCCACAGCTGTCTGCATCTCCATGGGTGGAGGGGAAGGACACCCATTTCAGTATTGTCATGGAACGAAACAAAAAGAGTAGTGATCGGGCTTCTTTTTTAGTTATTTTTAAAACAAGAAGCCACGTAAACTAAAAAGTTCCATTTTAAAATACATTTCATTTTTAAGACTACTTTCAAGGAAAGCTAAGCAAACTACAACCGTGCTGCGTGCCCCACCGGACCGCTAGTGCTGCAGTGTCCGGCAGGCGCCCAGCTCCTCCTGAGAACAAAGCCCAGGGCGAGCAAAAGCAAAGAGACTTGAACATGACGATGCGACAATTTCCTTCTTTGATTTTATCTTACCAATATTTTGTGTAAGAACTCAACAAATTTTCCTCTAACACCATTTATTCATTAAACAAAAATTGTAACATTCTTTATAACATTGAAATCTGCTATATATTTATAAAAATCAAAATAATTTCCATACTTGAGCAAATCCATTAAGTGCCTTATGAAGTCTCCTTGACCCAGAAGCAAGTACCGCCTCATGGCCTGCATGTGGTCCAGCAAGCTATACTTTCTATTGAGAACGTCCAATAGATATTTGCTGGTCTCAAAATAAGCCGCATCAATTTTCCCCTGAAAGGCATTTTCCAAATCTGTGAATAAATCTGCAGCTGTAAAGAACAAAAGAAAAAAGTCCACATACATACATAATTTGTATTTTAACAAAGGAAAAACTGAAGATGCACACATATTGGACAAAAGTCATTGCCAATGCCTGCAAATGGCATTGGTGGCAGCCCAAACAGGCATGTGCGTGGTCAGGAAGGCACACTGGACTCCCGAGCCCACGGAAATGGCAATGCTGATGTCTGGCTGGATTTACTGTATTGTGGCCTACAGCAGGAACCCCTAACGGCACTATCCATCACTTCACAGATTTCAAGTTCAAATTACTTTCTACAATGTAACTAACTCAAAAATCTCACTAAAACACTTTGGTGAAAAGCACAAAGAACAAGGCAGGTCTGTCTACAAGACGTGTTCAAAACTAGTTTCAAGAATAACCCAGAATGATGCATGTAATGAGCTTTGTGAGTCATGAAACTCAGCGTAGATGCTGCTGCCGGGCAGCCGTATTAGAGCATCAGAGAGGAGACTCCAGGGAAAGATCTGAAGATTTTCCAGGGGACGTGTAATAAGAGTACCAACAAAGAAACCTAACATTAAAAAAAAAAAAAAGCATTTCCATAGGTTTATATTAAAAAAATTGCATGTAAAGATTAATAGAGCTTTTTAGTGCTAATTTACATCAAAAACCATTTACATCTAAATGTCTGATTTTTAATACCAATATGAAAATATCAGAAGACTTTAGGATTGTTTTTTGTTTGTTCTTCAGAATAACAGGCCCATTAAGAAACACCTGCTTTAGCATTGCCACTACTCCAATTGCACAGTCACGGGAGGAAACCAGGGTGTTCACAAATGAGTAAAACATACCCTGTGTTCTGCAGAAGGGGAGTCTGGTGATGCAGTAACATGAGGACATTCCCAGTGAGCTGTGCCTATTTCACGGGGGGTGGGGGGCGGGAGGGTGTCTATTTCTGCTAATTTATGTATTCTTAAAAATGCAAATATCTTCCCTCAGAAATGTTTTTACTATATCATTGTTAGAGTGATTACGGATTTTCACTCTAAAGAAATGTTTTAAAATTAACCCATTTCAGCCCAAGGTGGCCTATTAGAAGGCAGAGCATACAGAGCTCCCCTGTACACTCTTATTCCTTAACAATTCAGGCATTTCTTGTGCTCCTTATTCTTCAGTCACACTTTGAAGTCTTCGAAACTTTTCATACATAAGAAATATAAATTTGACTTCTTCCATTGCTTTTTTTATTATTAGCAGTCCTTCGGGATGTACATCTCTTATCTTTCCAACTGTACTATAAGCTTAATAGCAAAGAAAAGCCACCCTGTCCTGCGGATGCAGCAGGGGAGAGAGCAGCGGGCCCGCAGTCGGCGCTGCAACTGAGAAAGGGCAGTGGCAGGAATGGAACAGCAGTAGCAGCCGTCTCTATGGGCGCACTGCGTGCCAGGCACTGACTAGCTGCATTCCGTCGTCGTTTCCCCACGATGACACAGCCCCGCCTGCGCGTCTCCACAGCGAGCGTGGGCACACACTACTCGGACTCTGAAGTGGGTCATCTTCTCCAGCCACTAAGGAAAGGTCAAAATCCATCAACACAACTCTCCTCCGGGCTCCTCCTGCTTTTCCTACCTCTTAAACACAGGTACTTCTCAAAATTCTGTACTGGAGTCATATCCCTCTCCAGTTCCAGGGACTAACCTAGGCCTACGGATTCTGAAATGTATGCACAAAGTCGTCATGTGTCACTGGTAAATGTCCCTGGAGCCCTGGCCAGGTGGCTCTGTTGGCTGGAGCGCTGTCCTGTGCATCAAGAGGTTACAGGTTCCGTTCCCCGTCAGGGAGTGCATGGGAGGCAACTGATCAATGTTTCTCACATCGATGTTTCTCTCTCTCTCAAATCAATAAAAACATATTGTCAGATGAGGATTGAAAAAATAAACGCCCTTGGGGAGGCAGGCTGGAGGGTGAAAGGGAGCGGCGTCCGACAGCAGGAGCTATCGCAGGGCCAAGGATCCCTCTCCTAAACCACCGTGGCGACTGCGGCTACGTCCTGATCTCCACAGCTGGCCATGACCTGGTACGGATTTTCAGTGCCGCATTTCCAGGACATTCTGGAAATTTCCTTTAGTGAGTCCTCTCAGATACTGAAAGTCATATCTGGCTGAGGGAGTCCTTGTGCACTCTCGATGGAAATGTAAATTGATCCGGTCATACAGAAAACAGTATGGAGGCTCCTCAAGAAGTTAAAGATAGAACTACCATATATTTAGCAATTCCATTTTGGGGTATTTATCCAAAGGAACTGAAATCCAGATCTCCAAGAGAAACCTACACTCCTGTGTTCACTGAGCCCTTACTTACAATAGCCAAGGTATGGAAACAAGCTAAATGTCCACTGACAGATGAATGGATGAAGAAAATGTGGTATACACATACAATGAATAGTAGTTAGCTTTTAAAAAAGGCAATGCTGCCATTGGAACAACATGGTTGTACCTGGAGGACATTATGCTAAGTAAAATAAGCCACACACAAAGAAAAATATTGTGTGGTACCATTTATATGTGAAATCTAAAATAGTTACACTCATAGAAGCAGACAGTAGAATGATAGTGACAAGAGCTGGGGGATGAGGAAATAGGGAGGTAGAGGTCAAAGGGTACAAAGTTTTGGTTATACAAGTAAATTCTGGTGATCTATATGGTGCCTATAGCTAACAATACTATATTAAACACTTCCAGCACTTTATCTGTACATCTCAACTAATTTGTCACTTTCTACCTTTTATTCTTTATTTAGTACTTTGTTCTGCATGACTTATCGCCATATCTAGATTATAAAGTGATGAAAGGCACAGCCACGGTGACTTTGTATTATCTCTCCTACAGCGACCACAACGTCATATACAAAGTGAGCGGGAATGAACCAAGGTGACAATCTAAACAGCAAACACAGGCAAGGCTGGAATCTTATACATGTTAAGTCAGCTACCCACAAAATATCTTGAACTTGCTGAGACTGGGGCAGACGGCAAATGGAAAAGACAGGAGAGAAAACAGCAGTGAATGAGGAATAACCATAAATCATTTAATGAAGGCAGAAATTTATGCAGCATTTGCAATACAATAAACACTTGTACACCCTTGCTGATTTTCAGACAAGCTTCTGAGTTCCAAACACTATGGTAAGCAACACTTTCCTTTCTGTTCTTAGTCTGGCATACTGTCAGTACACTTAAAAAGTAATAACGAATGAAACAGCTACACCTATTCCAACACTTATTATTTAACCCTATGTAAAAAGGGAAATTCAAAATTTTTATAGTAATAGACATTTAATATACATCACACTGTGTATTAAGATTTTTTCAATAATTTAGAAAATGTGTCAGTCCTGTTGAACAAAAAATACTTCAAGCAATATATACCATCGTGACCACCATCATCACCACCGTCACCACCCCCGCCACAACTACCATCGCCACCTGCCACCTACACCACCATACCGTCTTGGGGGGATTCTGCAGACTTGGTCACAGCTATCATCTTTGTAGTGGGCGTCTGGTCATGACAAACCTGATGTAGGAAATTTATTGATTTTCCTATTAAAAGGACCTAAAAAAGGAAAATATCCTAGAGTCACCTTTATACGAAATGATCAATCATCCAACTACAACAAATATTCATAAGAAACAAATTAACTATTGATTAAAAACTAAATAACAAGAGCATGTGGGATGGCATGGAGTGAATTCTGCAGATGTTACTAATAAACGCATATATTAATATGTTGGTATATCTAAATAATATGTACTTTACCTCAAGAATGCTAATCCTAAAATGCAACAAAATTTTGTTTAAATGAAGATTAATTTTGTCACATAATCCAGGAAGATACAGCATTAAAACATCAAAGTCCCCCAAATCTCTTCTAACCCTACCTTCCTAGACTGATCCATCGTGATAAATGAAGGAATCATCGATTTCCTTAAAGTATACTTGTCATGCCACAGTCGATCTGTTTTAACGGTCGGATCTGATGCTACAAAAAACTGAAAACAAAGAGGCATCGAAACATCAGAAAGTGGTATGTATAGTAAAATATCATCTGACAGCAACATCAAAACATGTTCTTCTAGAAAGCAAAGTTCTCCAGATACAGGGAAACTGACCATTTACATACTAAAACTTGTTTTAAAAAGCATTTGGATAGATCTCTCTAAACATAATCACATACTTGCCAGACTTTTAAAACCCAAGTATCACAAGAACATGTTAAGCTCTTTCCTGAACTTATGATCTTCATTACGAATATCAATTATGGCCTCTGCAGTATAACCCTGAAGATCTAAGTGTGCAGGCCACCGAATCTGCTTCAGTCCTAAGTAAGAAAATACCAACTTCTGCACCCATTTAAATATTCAATTCATACCAGCGTCATAGTTTTTCCCTGTATGTTACGTCCATCCACTCAGCTCTGTCATCCTCAACCAGTGGGCCAGCCCTCTGTGGGCTGTCCTGCAGAGCCAAGTCTGGAACACAGAGGTGCTTAAGCTACGCACTCTGCTCAGCCCGTCGGCTACAGGCAGACCATGATGCAGGGGAATGGCTGCACCAGTCTACTAAGTGGAAGTGACCTTCTCTGGTTGGCTTGCCCCAGAACCTCTCAAACTCAGAAGCTTCTCCTGTCTATCGTGCTTCTCAGCTTTGCATTCCCCACCAATCAGCCTGATCGTTCACATCAGAAAGAACATGGAATGTAAGGAGAAAGCTAAATTGCTACTGTTTCCAGCTGGTTTGCTATTCCAACAAGGCCATTCTCATTTTTCAGATATCCTAACAGACTTGTACTTTTATTTCTATAAACTCAATTTCTAATAGCAGAACTGCTGAGTCAAAGGAATATTTAATTTATAGATAGTGCCGAATTTCCTTTCCAAATAGCTCTATCGATCAGAATTCCTAACAGCAGGATACTCAGTATTCTGCATCCTCGCTTGTTTTAGATTTTGCCAATCAGTTAGGTAAAACCATGGCTGCTTATACTGCAATTGCTCTGACAACAAAGGAAGCTGGGCATGTTTGCACAAAGCTGTCATTTGCTTTTCTCCTCCTGTGAATTGTCTTTCTTAGCCTTACCTAGATTGTCTTTTTCTTATCAACAGATTCTTTGTTATATTAGGGATAGTGCCTATATGTGAATCATTATTACAAATTTAATTTTTTCAAAAATAATTTGCCATTGTTTATGGTATATTCCATGTTTTTGTTCTATTTTTGTGTTTTACAGGTTAAGTGTCTTCCTTTATGACTTCTGAATTTCCTATCATCCTAAGATTTTCCCATTCCTAGATTACACAATATTCTTCTTTATTTTTTTTTTTTTAGTATTCTGATTGTGTTATTTTTGTTTAGATCTTTCTTCCCTTTATATATTATCTTGGATATAGTATGATATAGGGAGTCTGTTTCCTTCTAGACAAAATTTTCTCTTTATTATAATTTTATTTTTTAAAATAACTGTTGGTATGAGGAAAAATGCACTTTTTTTAAGAGAGAAAAAAGAGAAAGTAAGAGAAGGAAAGAGGGAGAGAAACATCAATGCAAGAGAGAAACATAGATCAGTTGCCTTCAGGCACCCTGGCCAGGAACTGAACTCACAACCCAGAATTGAACTGGCGGCCTTTCGGTTTGCAGGACAGTGTCCAAGCAACTGAGCCATATCAGCCAGGGCAGGCTTTTCTCTTTAATGGCCAGGTCAGCACCTTTTACTTAATACACCATCCTTTCCTCTGAGCTAGAGAGGCCTCATCAGAAAGTACCATTATAACTCTATCAATAGAGTAAAAGGGGGGGGGGGAATTTGACTATATCAAGAGATCGAGAGGAGATATTTGATAACATCTTTACCATCCTCCAATGGTGACCAATTAGCTTTTGGTTTGATTATCATGAAAGTGAATTTAAGCATATCTGGTATGTCAATTCATCAGTTACTATCCTCACTGGTGCCCCATGATTCCCAATCTGGGATGAAGGGGGCATCTTCAAACTGGCTCCTGCATCCTTCAGACTTCACCTCAGTTGTCTTCTTGCTTCTGGTTTGCAGTGTTCTAGGATCATCTAGTTCACCTCTCCTCCAGACCTAAAATAAGTCAATTCTCCAAGGAGCCCTAGTAACTCTTAGGGGGAAATGGCATTTGGACTGCAACCTCAGTACCTGACAGTTTTCCATTGGAAACCAGATGGTTGGAAGCTCAGCACTATGTTATACATGGTGGCTTGATTCCTCAGGCAAACTATAAAATCCATTTAAGGCATAGCATACCTAAAGCACCTTTTTGGTGATAATTTCATAAATTCCAAATGACAAAGAGGTGAACAACACACAGTCCTGACTAGGAAGGTGTGTTCACAGATATAAAGTGAATTTAAAGAATTTTAAAAATATAATTAGTATTCATACAGCAGTACAAAATTAATGGTTTTCTAACAAAATTTAAATAACCTAAATTAACCCAAGAATAGAGAGAAGGGAGAGGGGCTCTAAAAAGAGTAGTATGTTTATATGTTATCACCGAGGCATTTAAAACCCAGACTTTTAACATTGAAGTATAACGAAAACAAATTAAGGACCTACTTTTTTGTAAGTTATCATTCTTATGTTAGAATATTCTGTCACAGAATGTAGAGACTACTACACTTTAATTTATGAATCCAGTATAACACTATCAAAACCTGATAAAATACCCAAAGTAAAAACTATAGGCCAGTTTAATTTGTGAATAAAGATAAGATTCTAGGTAAAATATTATCCTTGCATTATGAGATTAAAATACTTTTAGTCAGAGCACATTATACTACCTAAATATCTAAAAGCAAGGAAATACATAATGTATTATAAAACATTACCATGTAGTCATTTAAAAATAAAGTTTGTTCTTAACTATCACAAACCCTTCTGAGAATCTGATGAAAGGTACACATTTTCTTCCTAGGAAAAATGCATATATCCACAAAATACATAATTTTATGCACTATTCAGGAGTTTCACAGATCAAATTTTAAGAAGACTTGGAATAAAATAATAATATTTAATGGCATGAAATTAGTTTCATTATTTACTTCATGTAAAAAAGTTGACAAAATACCATGCATGGTATGATACAAACACAGGAATACACAAGAATATATTAGAAAAAAGGGACATATATAAATATATTAATTAACATTATCAGTTCATAATAAGATCATTAATTTTACAGTCTGTTTATATTCTCAAAAATTTTAATTGCACAAATATTCTAAAATCAGAAAAATTATTATTCAAAAGAATCAAATGATTCAAGCCGATGAGTGAGTATATGGCTCCAGTAAGAAATTTTTTAGTGACATCATTTTCCTAGGGCAACCAACTAAAAATAAAGTGCCTTCTGTTCACACGAATCTAATACCCAAGGGTGAATATTTAAGGAAACAAAATTTTTAATGATGTCAAGATTTTACATTTGATCCTTGTAAGTTAGGGCTAAAATGTGTCAATTATGTACAGTCTCATTTATAAGGAGGTATTTAAATAAATGCCCCAACTGATGTGGCTCAGTGGGTTGGGCGTTGTCCCACAAACCAAAAGGTCACCAGTTCAATTCCCAGTCAGGGGACATGCTTGGGTAGTAGGCCAGGTCCCCAGCTGGGGGCAAGAAAGAGGCAACCGATCCATGTTTCTCACACATCAATGTTTCTATCTCCCTCCCTTCTCCTCTCTCTAAAAATAAATACATAAAACCTTCAAAACAAATAAATAAATGCCAACATTTTTATGATCACATTGAGACCACTATTTTCAATTCAAATTTCTTGTCATTAGGTACTAATTTAAATTACTAAAGTAACTATTGATCTTTATTTTTAGTTTTTAATTAAAATTCTCTTTCTAATTTTAAACACATAATTAATGACTGCTTTGAGGGTAAACAGTACTACTATAGTGAGACTATCATCACTTTAACGTATACTTTAATTACCCCTGATAGAAATAAACACGTTACGAGCCTACCAGGAGCACTAATCTAAAAGGTTACTCAGTCACCACGCCATGACTGCTCTGTAGCTTGCCATTCAACAGATTAGATTAATTGCACATAAAGTGTATTTATCTGTTATTCACTTAGAAGAGCTAGTTCCTACAGACAACACACTAATTTATCCTGAGAGTTAGAGAGCAGCAGGATTTTTATCAGTATGAACAATAAAAAATTTTAATTTAAAAGATAAAAACCTCAGACAATTCTCTCTTCTTTAGAAGTTATGAAAGCATCACTTCATCTGAGGGCAAAGTAGCATGCAATTACTCTACTAGAAAGCATCTAGTAGCACTGAGAGGAATAGGTGCACCTTAGAATTTAATTAATCCTGTGAAAAATATACAGTTACAGAGGAAAACTCAAGGTCAGAATGTAACTGCAATATGCTTTTATTTTATTGATGCATTTTCTATTCAAGGTTCTTTAACTTTCGGCATTATGTCAATCACAGAAAGAACTGAGGGAAAAAATAAACATAATTGTACCACGATTTCTCATTAACTGTTGGACAAATGCCAAGGCCTCGCTACTAAAAACAGAAATGAAGAGGGTAATTTTCTTAGCAAGCAACTTTTCTAAAAATCAGATCCATTAATACAGACCACAAAAGACCCCAACTTCAACCTGTCAATCCTGCAGACAAATACCAAGAGATCCACACCTAGAGAAGCTACAAAGGCTCTGAACCAGAGCAATGGGTGAAAAGGGAATTGACAAGGTAGACTGATGAATTACAATACTTCAGTGGTGGGGCATGAAAGTACCAAAACGATAAAATATTTGTATGGGGAACTTTTAAATTTCACTAATTACCAGCAAAAGCATATAAGTAAGTAAAATAATAACAGAGCTGAGTGAGCACAGAGACAAAACCAATCCCTGTGTTATCTATAGTTCACCTGCCCACCAATTCAAGGATGGAGATTATTAGAGCATTTAAGTAAACATCTGAAGCAAGTTTGAACATTTTCAAATTTAAAAGCAAGAGTTTTCTTTTCCTGTTCCTAGTTGGGGCCCCTATCCTTTACAACACTGACAAATTTACCCAAAAGGCAAAAAATAAAATAAAATAAAATAAATTAGCATTGAGCTACCTTGTTCTCACCTTGAGCACACTGGCGTATCTGTTTACCTCACTCAGATTATCAGGGAGAGAATCCATATGAACTACTAAAAAGTCTAACCAAAAAAAAAAAAAAAAAAAAAAAATTTTTTTTTTTGGTTTTCTTCTATAGGGCAAACTTTTAAGAGTCAAAGATAATTAAAAACCTCTCCCAAAATGTTAAAAGTACTTTCTACACTAATCATTCAGGGTATCTGTAAATTCTTATAGCCTTCTATTTTTTCCTGCCTTGCATTTTATCATAATATAAGAAAAATAAAAGTTGGGACACCAGTCCATTGGACTAGGGTATCATATCTTTTTTTTTTTTATATAGCTAAAAGTAAAATGCCAACCAGTGGACCCAGAGGCAGATTTTAACAATGCCACACCAAAAATGGCAAAGCTCAGAGGCAACCTGGAAGTTTTTAGTTTGGATAAAACGAGTAAAAACTCAACCTTGGGCTGCAAGTCAACGAAACCCAGAGGCAGGTAAGGCAGGACACTGAGAATCACTCAGCAGCAGGAGACAGACTTTCCTGGAAACAGGTAACCTTGGGCATTTGAAAGAGCTTCCCGAAGAAAACCAACACAGCTACTTCACAACTGAAGTGAGCTCTGAATAGCCATTACACACAGCCTAATGCGGGCAAGTTACCGAGGAGTGCAGCCAGGTCACAAAGAGGGTCCAAGAATCCCAACAAAAATGGACAAGGGCAGCCCCACGTGTGACTGGCATTCCACCAACTGAGGCAGGAAACCCAGAGATGGACGTTCACCTTCATACTTGGGTTAACTCTACTTTCCTGCCATGCCGCAGCATCAAGACCAGTTCCCCACTTTTCTTGACCTGGGGTGCAGAGGCACAGAATGCAGAGTGGTCTGTGAACTTGGAAGGAAGGTAATTACAGCTTTATTTGCACTAGCCTCTATCTGAAATTTAGCTTTTCCTTTGAATAACAAAACCAGAGTTCCTCTGACTGTCACGACATAGTTAATTTGTTACACATACTTTATATAGCCACGAATCTTTCTCATTGAATATTAATAAAAACACACACCTACTACTGTATTACAAATTAAGTTTGGAAACACTAGATAAAAGTTCTTTTCTATAAAATTTCTCCAGTATGCACTATTTTATATTCTTCATTGACTATTAAACATTTTTTTCCTCACAGAAAAACTCCCAAGAGAGTATCACACAGTTGATTGCTGATGTGATAAAAGGAGGCACTCTGAACTATTCCCCGTTGCGCCACCTCCCACCTTCAGGACACGCTCTACACGTGTCCCACTCAGTCTGGCTGGGACTGCAGGGGATCAGAGGGTGGGTATACCAGCTCTAGCATCACTGCATATCACAGACACCATGGAGATTTGGAAATCCTCATCACAGTCCATGCCAAACCTCCCTACGAGGTCTCCAAGTGCATGCAGCCAGAGGGATGTGCAGACTCAGACCCACTGAGCTCTACTTAAGGTACGGTGAATAGAACTCTCTAAACCAGTAATGAATGAGGCAGAACACTAAGCAAATGAACCAGAAAGTTTCATCTTAGGAGCCAGATGTAACTAGCATCCTGTCACATAGTGTGAAAGTCACATTTTAACTAATTTAAAGTGTGTAATACAGCAGTTTTTAGTATTATTCACAATATAGTTGGGCAAACATCACCACTACCTACCTTCCAGAACATTTTCATCACCCACAGAGAAACTCCACCCCATTGGGCCGTGATCTCCTCTATCCCTTCCCCCCCACAACCTTGCCAACAATAATCTCTTTCTGTCTCTATGAATTTGCCTATTCTGCACATTTCATATAAATGAAATCATACAGTGTGTGACCTGTCTTAGTTCACTTGTTCTCAGGATTCATCCATGTTGCAGCATGTAAAATTTCATTCCTTTTTGAGGCTAAATAATAGTCCATTATATGGATATACACTTTGCTTATCCACTCTTCAGTTGATGAGCATTGGTATTATTACTACTTGACTATTATAATTATGAATAATGATGCTATGAATATTCATGTACAAGTTTTTATATGAATGTATGTTTTCATTTCTCTTGGGTATATACCTAGAACTGCTGAGTCCATATTTACCTTTTTTTTTTTAAGATTTTATTTATTTATTTTTAGAGAAGGGAGGGAGGGAGAAAGAGAGACAGAGAAACATCAATGTGCGGTTGCTGGGGGACATGGCCTGCAACCTAGGCATGTGCCCTGACTGGGAATCGAACCTGAGATGCCTGTTTCGCAGCCCACGCTCAACCCACTGAGCTACACCAGCCAGGGCCGTATTTACCTTTCTGAGGAACTGCCAAACTGTTTTCCGCAATGGCTACACCATTCTATATTCCCACCAGCAATGGATGAGGGTTCCAGGTTTTCCAAATCATCACCAGTATTTACCTTTTTGTTAACTATAATCCCAGTGAGTGTGATTGGTATCTGTGGTTTGACTTACATTTCCCCAAGGACTAATGATGATCACAATCCTTTCCTGTGCTTATTGACCATTTGTATATCTTTTTTGGAAAAATATCTACAAGTACTTTGCCATTTTTTAAATTTGATTACCTTTTTTTGTCAAGTAATAATAGTTCTTTGCATATTCTGGATACAAGACCCTACCATCCATGTGATTTGCAAGTATTTTCTCCCATTCTATGAGTTGTCTTTTTACTTTCTTAATCTTGTACTTTGACATACAAATGTTTTTAATTATGATAAAATCAAATTTATTATTTTCTACTGCTGCTCATGCTTTTGGCGACATCTAAAAACCACTGCCTAATCCAGTCACAAAGATTTATACCTATGCTTATTTCTAAGAGCTTTATAGCTTTAGGTGTACAATCTACTTTGAGCTAATTTTTATATACAAAACGCCATTGAGGTCCTCATTCATTCTTTTCATGCAGATATCCAGTTGTCTTGGCACAATTTGTTGAAGACAATTCTTTCTCCATTGAGTGGTCTTGGACATTTATTAAAAACCAATTCAACAAAAGTGAATGAATTTATCTCTGGACTCTCAATTCTGTTGATCTACCAGTCTACATTTATGTCAGTACCATACTGTTTGGACTAGTTTACATTTTAATATGTTTTGAAATTAGAAGTGTCTTTCAACTTATTTTTTTTTTTCCAAAAGTATTTTGACTGTCAGTTTGCAAATCATCTTTCCCATGCCTGCAAAAAAGGCCACTGGTATTTTGATAGAGATTACATTAACTCAAAAGTCACAAAATTTTTCCATTTATTTAGGTCTCCCTTCAACACTGTTTCATAGGTTTTAGTGTTCGAGTCTTGCACTTCCTTGGTTAAATTTATTCCTAAGTACTTCAACATCTTTGATATCATTGTACATGAAATTGTTTTCCTAACTTTTATTTTTAGATTGTTTATTGCAAGTATATAAAATTACAACTGATTTCTGTATACTTATACCAGTTAATCTGGCAAACCAGTTTTAGATATAAATATTGTGGACACTTTAGTTTTCCATATGTAAGATCATGTCATCTGTGGACAGGAATAATTGTACTTGCTTTCCGATCTGGATGTCTTTGTCTTTTCATTGTTTGCCTTACCCAGTTGCCCTGGCTAGAATATCCAGTGTAATGCTGAAGAGAAGTAGAAAAAATGGACACCCTGTCTTGTTCCCGATCTTAGAGAACAAGTATACATTCTTTCCACCATTGAGCATGATGATCCTTGTGTTTTACAGATGCCTTTTAGTAGGTGAGAGTTCCATGTTATTCCTCCTTTGAATGTTTTTAACATGAAAGAGTCCTGAATTTTACCACAGGCTTTTTTCTGTAACAATTCAGTTGATCATGTGCTTTTTTCCTTTATTTTATTAATATAGTACATTATATTGATTGATTTTAATTATGCTGACCTACTCTTACATTCTCAGGAGAATTCTCACATGGTTATGGTGTACAATACAGCTAAATTCCAGTTTTTCATATCCTATGAGGATTTTTGCACCTATATACACATGGGATATTGGTCTGTAGTTTCCTTTTCTTGCGTTGTCTTTGTCTAGCTTTGGTATCAGAGTGACACTAGCCTCATTAAAGGAGTTAAGAATTGTTCCTTCCTCTTCTATTTTTTTTGGAAGAGTTTGAGAAAGACTAAGGTTACTTCTTTAAATATTTAGTGCAATTCACTAGTGAAGCCACCTGATTCAGGGTTCTTCTTTGTTGCGAAGTTTTTTAGATTCTTGGTTCAATCTCTTTACTTGTTACACATCCGTTCAGGTGCTCTGTTTTTCCACTGTCAGTTTTGAGATTTTGTTTCTAGGAATTCTCTCAGGTTCTATTTATTTGGAAATACCTTCATATCTCCTTCACTATTTTTGAAAGACTTTTTTGCAGAATATAAAATTCCTGAATGATAGCCTTTTTCTCTCAGCTTCTTGAATGGACCATCCTACTGCCTGCTGGGTTCCACATATTTTATGAGAAACCAGCTGTTCATGTAATAGATGATCCTTTCTTTATGATGAGTTTTCCTCAACTTGAGGCTTTCAAAATGCTCTCTTCGTCTCTGTCTTCCTAGTTTGTTGGTAAGGTGCCTTCGTGTGGATCTTTCTGAGTTTATTCTCCTTTGAGTTTGTGCGACTCCCTGATTATGCAGATAAATGTTTTTCATCAAATTTGTGCGCCACAGGTCTCACTGGTTCTTTTCATTTTTTCCTTTCCCCCCCCTGTTCCTCACACTGGATAATCTTAATTGATCTATTTTCAAATCACTTATTTTCTTCTTTCTGTTTGAATTTACTGTTGAGCCCCATGAGTAATTTTTTTCACTTCAGTATTGTACTTTTCAACTCCAAAATTCTATTTGGTTTCTTTTCTATGATTTTTATCTGTTTATTCATATTTTGTGCTTTCTTTTATTCTAGAAAATAGCAATTCCTTATGCAAATATTTAATAAACTACTATTAAATGAATGGTTATAAAGCTCATGTAGAGCTATTTAGAGATAATTATACATACACTTGAAGAAATACAATGTTACAACCAAATTATAACTCATTATACAGATTAAGGAAAAATTAACCTATGGAAAAACTGAAGAAACAAAAATTCCCAAATTTTATTTTATTTTTTTGAACTTTTTTTAAAAAGATTTTATTTATTTTTATTTTTAGGGAGAAAGAAGGAGAGAAACATCAATGTGTGTTTGCTTCTCACATGGCCCCCACTGGGGACCTGGCCTGCAGCTCAGGCATGTGCCCTGACTCGGAATCGCACTGGCGACCCTTTTGTCCGCAGCCCACGCTCAATCCACTGAGCTTCACCAGCCAGGGCCCAAATTTTAATTACATAAGTATCAAACAAAAAATGCAGTTGCCTAAACTATCAAATTTTTATGGTAAATTATGATTTAGAATAAATTAAAGAGAACCTTCCTAAAAGTGACCAGACTTAAATGAATATTTATAAATTTAAGGTTCAAAAGAAAACAGAGCAAGTAACAATGCAAGTAAGAGAAAGGCCACAGACATCTTAGGGCTACTGAATATGCAAATCTTACCCAGTGTTTTTCTTATATTAACAGCAGGTAACATACTGAATGCTTACTATCTGCCTGACTCGATCCTCACACACACACAAAATCCCATGGAATAGGCGCTACGATTCTGCACATATGAAAGATGTGGAAGGCAAGGCTAAAGGAAGCTAAATTACTCACCCCCGGACAGACCCATTTGAAACTGAGGCTGAACGTCAAACCCAAGTCACAAGATTCTAGAACCTGAGCTCCTAAGCTCTACCCCACAGAAATAAAGCAGATGAGTTAAGAACAAGGCACTGTTAAGTGGTAAAGTACTGGCATAGCCGTACTAACCACGGTAGGCCCACTGCAAAAACATAAAAGACATTCTGTCAAGGACTAATTTTAGCTTTCTCAGTCACACTGCATTTTTGAAAAATCCCACAAGCAAAACTAGTGAAACAAACAGGAACATCTGGAGTACAATACTAGCAAAAAAAATTTACAAATCTTGAATTTAAGCCCCATCTAAACTCAGACCCTAAGCATAAATACCAGTAAATATAGAACCTTTTAAAAAAGATAAATTTATTGTAATAAAATGTTAGCATTCAGGTAATCTGAGGAAAGGGTACCTGGGAATGTTTTGTACAATTCTTTCAACTTTTTCAGAAGTATATAGTTAAATAAAGACATTTAAAAATAAGTAACTTTCCAAATATCTGAGTCAAGTTTATTAATTGACATTTGAGCTACTAATGCTAATACTGTATTCAATAGTCATGGGTACTTATTTAGTATTTTACCTTCAAACAAATTAAACCTTAAAGTATGTCTCATACATATGCTATAAAATAAGAGTTCTTCAAAAAAGTAAACCAAATTAAAGCTATACTAGTCTAAGAGTTTGCTTTTGTTTCACCTCAGTGAATCGATGTTCAAAAATAATGAAGAAAAACTCCAGAACAAGATCAATTTTGGAAATTTGTGCCCAGTTCTCTCTACAATTTCTATCAACACTGGTTTCCACAATTACTATCAACAAAATAAATAAATAAGCCTGAATAACACACAAGGCAGGAGATAAGTAAAAAATTGGTGGTACATTTGAAA
>PVIA01013108.1:0-33941 GCA_004024845.1 Tonatia bakeri | reverse complement strand
GGGGGTGGGAGGGATTGATTGGGTGGGAGGTAGGGAGGGGGGTGGGAGGACTTGAATGGGAGTAGGGGGGTGAAAACTGTACTTGAACATTCATTTAAATAAGAAAAAAGAAAAAAAAAAAGAAAAGATGCTCAGCATTACTAGCCATCAGAGAGATGCAAATTGAAACCACAATGAGATACCACTTACAGTGGTCAGAATGGACATCATAAACAAAGCAATAAACGACAAGTGTTGGAGAGGATGTGGAGAAAAGGTAACCTAAGTGCACTGGTGGTAGGAATGAAGACTGGTGCAGCCACTGTGGGAAAAAGTATGGAATTTCCTCAGAAAACTAAAAGTGGACTTGCCTTTTGACCCAGCAATTTCACTGCTGGGATTACATCCTAAGAACCCTGAAACACCAATCCAAAAGAACCTATGCACCCCAATATTCATAGCAGCACAATTCACAATAGTCAAATGCTGGAAGCAAACTAAGTGCCCATCAGTAAATGAATGGATCAAGAAACTATGGTACATTTACATGATGGAATATTACATACCATAAAGAAGGAAGGAGCTCCTACCTTTTGTGACAGCATGGATGGAACTGAAGAGCATTATGCCAAGTGAAATAAGCCAGGAGATGAAAGACAAATACCATATGTTTTTACCTATAAGTGGAACCTAATCAACAAAACAAACAAGCAAACAAGCAAAATATAACCAGAGACACTGACATTAAAAACAAACTGACAGTAGCTAGAGGGCGATGAGAGGGGATAATGGAGGGGGAAAAGGGGAAGATTTTCAGGAACAACTATAAAGAACACATGGACAAAACTAAGGAGGGTGGGATCAGGGGTGGGAGTTGGGGATGCTTGGGTTGTGGAGGTTTGGGGGGAAATAAAGACAACTGTACTTGAACAACAATAAAAAATAAAAACAATAAAAGAAGTACAAATAGGTAGTTACAGAACAGCCATGTACAGAATAGCCATGTGAATGTAAAATACAATATAAGAAATAGTGTAGCCAAATAACTTATATGAATGACTCATAGACTTGAACAATGGTGTGAGGATGGCCTGAGGGAGTGGGGGGTGCTAGGTCGAGGGTGCCAAGGGGGAAAAATTGGGACAATTGTAATAGCATAATCAATGAAAAATAATTTAAAAAGCAAGAAAACAAAAGTAAGTTATTACCTTTTTTAGTAGAGCAATTACAGGAAATTGTCATGTTTTAGGTAAAAGGTTGACTATTGGTGATTTTCTATGGCTCAACCCAATATTTGTATACCTTCTTTAACAATCCCAATTTGAGGATCTGGGCTTTAGGCTGTTTAGGGAGAATGTTTTGTATTTAGAAAGGCAAAAGAGAAATGAACATTAATATTTTGTTTAGACATGTCTCTGTCTTCAAAGCCCATTCTTCCTATTTCCTTCTTAATGACAGTAAAAAAAAAGCTGCTCAAAGGCCTGTCTTCCAATACTTGAAGAATTGTATGCCCTTCAACTCAGCTTTTATAAATTACATAAAGCCAGAAGGCAGTTTGTCCCCTTTAGTGTTGACTGGTTGGATGGAAAAAGGAAATATTTAATGAGAAACACCTAGGATGTTTGAAATGATATCTACACCCCTGTTTGTTTCTCAAATGACTGAGGGCAATTTGGTTCCTTCATTAACTACAGAATAGCATCTGTGTTTAGTAGCTGATCAAAGCTTGCAGGAGGTCTAGGTTGGTGTTTAGAGAAGTTTTGTCTAGGCATCCCGTTTTATTTCACTCATACAATCCAATGATTGTGTGTGCATGTGGTTATGGAGTACCTGAGTATTCTGATTAACACTTGCATGAAGTATTGCAGTGCAACAGAATAGGCAAATTAGAGAGAGGGCTGTGTCAGTTTGATAGAATATGGTAACAAACTAACACTTCTTCTGAAAGACGGATGCTGTATGTGGTGCTCTGTTCCTGGAAATAAAACTCAACCAATTTATTTGTGACAGGGGCCTTGTTTTTCATCAACTGAAAATTGTTAGTCATAGAAATAAAGTAAACAGATGGCTAATTAGCAAGGATTTGGCTGCTAAGAAGGGGAGCATCTATAGAGACAAAGGGATACTAAGAGGTCATAGGAGTCCCCTGCATGGTCATCTTATCCTGCTTAGTCATGCAGTACTTGCAGCTGTGTGGGTGAAGGAGCAGGCTCAAGTTCAACTCTGCTGACTTTATTAATAAAAATTGCAACATGGAGAGTGGTTTTTCACTGCCTACAGACAAGAGTGTGAAGCCTGTTCACAGAAGGCCAGTGAGATGTTACCTTTGGTGTTAACTTCTCCTCACCGAGCCAAGGAAAGTGTTCTCAGCAAGTTGCAGACTCCCTCAACCAACTGACCAGGTCATTGTGCTAAAAAATAATACAAAACTTGAAGGTCAAACCTAGAGATCTGAGCTATTTCCAGCAAGAAGAAGGAAGAGGAACTATCTCTGTCTTAAAAAAGAAAAGAAGAATCACAAGGGTATTTGGATGCTTGCTTCAATTTTCTATGAGTGTTTTCCTTGGAGGCTGATGTGGAAGAAGTCAGTAGCTTCTTTTTCTCTGTTGAAAGAGTCTTTAGCTCATAGATTAGAGATTAAAAAACTGGAGATGCCAAGCAGTGGAGAGTCTGGGAGTATTCACTTTTAGGCAAAGATAAAATCACATGCCTTATTTCTCTCCTTTGTTCTATCACCTCCTTTCAGGTCATGTCACATGAGGATAATATAAATAAAATTTTTCTTACAAGTAGGGAAAAACACCTGCATCTGGTGGTGTGATTGTTAGGAGAGTCAGAAGTCCACAAATTCTCTGGGTTTTATTCTCAAGCCAAACTGTGGATTTGATAATATGCTTTGGCCAATCCATTCAACTTTCATGATTTTTTTCAGCAATATCACTCCCCATGTCATGTGGAAGTTGCAAAGTTGGTTTAATCAGGGTTTCTGGTTTGAGAATCTCAGTGAAAAGGGGCTTAGAAATACAAAGTAGTATACAAAGAAAGCTGAGGATACCTTATAAAAAATGAAAAATATACACAGGATACCTAAAACTCATTTTGGAGGACCCTAAATGCAAACTTTACCCAGAAACTACATGTATATCAGTTGGAGAGAATCAAATCAGATTCATGGGCCTCATAATATCAGAGATGAGGTGATTATTAGGGTGATCTTGTCCCTCTGGGTGTTACCTGAATTTTCAGATGTTCTTTCTAGGTCTTCTCCAAGATGGAGGCAATCTGCCAGAGGCACCTGTGGATTTCCAGATCTCCCAGCATTCATACTTTATCTTCCAGAGCTCATGCCCTGATTGCAGGGCTAAAATGACCTCAGCTCGATCTGACATCCAGCTGTTCTAGACCTGATAGTTTCTACATGATCACTACTAGTCTCCTCACTGAGGGCACTGGACTAGACTACAAAGCCTATACATGATGGTCACCCTAACAAATAGCATCTTCAGAAAGTCCAAGCTTATTTCATTAAGTTACAACTTTAACCCCTTTACTTAGTGGTTTGGATTATAACTCCATCATTTTAAATTTAGAGATGTTCAGTTAGTTTTTAGCTTTTAAGAAAGAAAATCCAAGTTTCTTAAGATAAAGACAAGTGATTACAGTGCTTTCTATGGGTATAATCTTTGCCAAATGCAAATAATAACAGAAATAGAATGTATAAGCTTGGTGTGCAAACCAAGGCTAAGCTACTGGGGATTTGGTGTGGATCAGAGATCTTGACTAAAAACCCTTGAATATTTCTTTCCCAAAACATCATTTGTGTGTGTGGGGGGGTGTTGAGTATGACTTTTCTGGGACATCTGGTATGATTCTCTCAACCCACAGTTTGAACTTTGTCATAGCTTGGTAAAAACATAAAGGAGAAATATTAAAGAGAGAAGGAAATAAGAAGAAGGAAAAAAAGAGAGGGGGGACGTGGCAGGTAGTGGTGGGAGAATGAATGAAAAAAGTTATTTTGCTCTTTTTTTCATCCTCTGACATCAGACTTCTGTTACTCATCTGAGGTGTTCAGGATCACAGAATCATGCACAAAACTAAAAGAATTGTCAGTGGTTTTCCAATTGTGTGCCAAGGAACCCCTGAGGTTCTTTTTAGGGACTTCCTTGTAGATGGGGAGGAAAAGAAAGTCTCCATCCTTTCCCCCTAGACATTTAATGGATTTGGCCATAAAATGGAATCCTAAATGAGGGCCAGTTATAGTGTTCCAGGTAAAATGAACCCATCTAGTATTTTAGTTTTAAAATTAAGATCATCATAAAATGAACAAAGTGGAGAAAATCTGCAAAACTCAGAAAAAATCCAAAAAACAAGTGGAAGATCCTCCCTGTTACTGACTCTTGCCCCCCATGGCTGAACTTTCTAGGCTTAGGGCCTTGACAAAGAGGATGTTTCTCACATTGGCCTCTTCCAAAGTCTTGGCCCCATGGCATTTAGACTCTCAAGAAAATACAGTTTAGCTTTAGACCATTCCACTGCTCACTCTCCAGATTGTCTCCCATGTCTCCTAAATGTTTTTCTTTCTTCTCTCTCTCTTTAGAAAGCCAAGATAACAAAAACTCAGCTTTACCATTCACAGAAATTACATTAGGGTCATTCCAGACAATCATTATAGATTTCTGTGTGAACTTAGGAACAAAGAATTTTTTATACAGCCCTGGCTGGCGTAGCTCAGTGGATTGAGCGCGGGCTGCGAACCAAAGCATCGCAGGTTCGATCCCCAGTCAGGGCACATGCCTGGGTTGCAGGCCATGACCCCCAGCAACTGCACATTGATGTTTCTCTCTCTCTCTCTCTCTCTCTTTCTCCCTCCCTTCCCTCTCTAAAAAATAAATAAATAAATAAAATCTTAAAAAAAGAATTTTTATACAGTGATATTATAACAGAAAAGATATTGAAACAAGCCATAGAGTGAGGTTTAGAGAATTAAAAGAGTAAACTATTAAACACCAAAGAATATATTGGGGTTTTAAAACAGTTCTTAGGTAGTTGTCAGAAATGCAGTGGGTTGAACTGGGCTTGATGTTGACCAGGAAGGAGCTGCCAGAGCTTTTCCTGAAGGGCAAAATTTCTGCACAGAAGAGTGGAGTCTGGACTTCATCATTGTACCACAAGTAATCAGATATCTGCATTTCACACAAACAGTGGGGAGCGGAAATGCCTGATGAAACTCTACTGAGAGAGAATTACAATAATTGAGCCTTCTGTCATGGGGTTCTGCCCTGCTGCCACAAGGTCATCATGGGAGAAATAATGGAGCTGTTCACTAAAAACTAGAAATAATTGGTTCATTGCCTGCCCTGTATTGTGCTTGGTATACGACAGCAGCTCAATAACTATTAGTTCAAGATGGTGCAGAAAATGCCTTTGTAATTTCTCTTGGGGGAATGCCTTTCTTAGCAAAAGTTAGGTTGAAAGGAAAGTATAACTACTTCTGAAAGTGATGACAAGAAGCAGGGATATATCTCTCATGCTAATGCTGTCCCTCCCATTAGAAATGATTTCTAAGATGTATTAATTAAAACTGGAAGATCATCTAAGCATCTCTTTAAAGTACAAATTAGTGCAAGACAATTTAGCAAGGTCTTTGGCCAGTACTGAGCTCAACAATATTCTGCAGTTCCTGGTGATCTTTAAATCCTGAAGAAAATAATCTAATTCCTATTTCAGGTGTGTTTTATCAGCTGCTTAGTAACCTGCTAATGTCATAACCTTTCCTATGGTGTTTAGAAGGGAGTGGGGAGACTCTTCCTTATAGCTAGGCTGGAGTCCTTTCCTTAAAATTGACATTTATTAGATTTATCAGAATTTTAGTGTCCAACAGAATTTTCTCCAGCCACTTCATCAAAAACAAAACAAAAAACCAAATTTATCATCTTTCTGTTGCTTCTCTTAGAACCCATTATAAGCAATGGTTTTGAGATATCAGATCTGACATCATGTTAGATTTAGCTCCATAGACATTTTGGCTTCTCCCATCCCACACCAACATTAGTTCCTATAACAACCAGAAGATGGAGGTTTGAACCTTGGCACCTTAACTTTTGTCAGCACCAATTTTCTTCTTTGTAAAATGGTAATAACAATAATAATAATGGGACTGTTGGAATGATTAAATAAGGTAGAGTATATAAAAACACATTGTAAATTGTAAAGAACTGCATAGATATAATTAGAAATGCTAAAGAGGCAGTGATGGCATTGTGAAATGAATATTAAATTTGAGGTCAGGAGACATGGGTGTCAATCTTAAATCTCTGCTTAACCGTAGTGTGATTTGGTGGAAGTTATATAAACCACCTAAGACCTAGTCTCCTTAGTTGTAAATGTGGATTATTAAATGACTGAAAACTCCACAGGGTTTTGTAACTGAAATAGTAACCATATAAACCAGGGGTAGACATCTAGCCTAAACTATGTCAAACAGATTCTTTTCTTTAGCAATTTGGGATTAGGATTAAAGGACTGTTCTTCATTTCTGAACAAGTGTGTCAGGGAGAGGAGAACTCAAAGTGCTGGTTAGCAGAGAAAGAAGATTTACTGAGAAGGAAGAATGAAGTAGGAGAGAGAGAGAGAGATGTACACATACACAGAGAGTAAGGGGGAAGTACACTCTGACTTCTTTATTACCCCAATTCTAGGTGACATCCCAGTGTCACTATTGTAAATTCTTTCTGGATTAGTCAAGGTTCAGTTGCAGATAAGAGAATCCATTATAACTAGTTTAAGAAGAAAGGGATTTAATACAAAAATTAGGTCCTTACAAAGTAGTTGGTAGAGAGAGGAGCAGGCTCCAGGCCAAGGTTTCAGGACTACTCTCCAAACAAGCCCACAGAAGTGGCCCACCAAAGGAGGTACTGTTCTTTCCAGAGAGCTGGGGAAGCAAGAAGTTGCTTCCACAGCCACTGGTTTTAGAACCACACTGCTTTTTATCAGGATCCATACCAGGAAGATTTTTGATACCTGTAAAGCCAAGACAAACCACGGGACCATTTGCATCCGCCACCCTACAGACATCCCCTCACCAACTGTGTGATGTGGTCTCCAGCTCTTAAGGTAAGCTCTTCTCATTGGAAGTGCTGTGGTGGGCAGTTCTGCACTCTAAGAAGTCTTAGCAAGTAGTCTTTATGGTTCCAGCCTGCAGCATGCAGAAAACCATGTATGGGGTACAGTGGGGTTCAGTGAGCTAATCTGCATGTTCCCTACCTTGATTTCTTTCTCCTCAAACTAGGTTCAGTCTGTTTATGTTCATTTCAACTGAAGGGTACTCATCAACACACCCACGTGCCTGACAGACTCTTGAGTATGCTGCATTGGAGTCATTATGCTTCTTTCACGAGATGTCCAGGGACAGCCATCACAGAGATGAATAGAGAAACAAGGGCAAGGTCAGGCTAAGGTGGGGACAGTGAGGCCTTCCTAATGTCTCTCCTGTCTTTTTTCAACACTTTTCATGCTCAGTCACTTGCTGACAAGCCCACAGCTTAAGGTATGGGTTCTTCCTATATGACCTGAGATAATGTAGAAGAGTTAACAAAAAGACTAGATTATTTTTGGCACAATCACAATTCTGAATTGTAGCCTTAGGAAACAGCTGTTTTTGTTATGTCATGCAATGTCTGGCACCTACGCTCTTTCATCTTCAGTTCAGGCCACTTGCCTCACTGAAGGCCCACCTCCTTCCTTAAATCTGGGGGTAGATTTTAGGAGCCCTGAGTTAGTATAGTTTACTTCATCAATGTGTTGCTAGGGTCATGTGTGGGGTCATAGAAAGAGGACCATAGAATGTGAGTTTTTTGCTCTGCATTTATTAGTGAGGGACCCTAGGCCAGGGTATAATCCCTATGAATCTCAGATGCCTGTCCCAAATGGAGGAATAAAGCCTGGCATAGGTATTGGTGGGAACAACATGACATAGCAAAGACAAAGCCCTTTGCAACAGTGCCTGCCACATGGACTGTGCTTTAAATTAAATATTAGTTTGTTAAGGCTGAGTTTTTATATCTGTGGGTTCAACCATGTTTCTAAGCTCCACTTTGGGTAAAAGGACCCTTGTCTTCTTGTCCTTGGTTTGTTTCTGTGTCTCAGTTCCCCACAATCTTCTTGTTCTTACAAGGACCAACATCTCCCTTTTCCCCTTTCTCTCCTTCGTCTCCAATTATATATTTAGTTCTACAGCTAGATATCTGCTACTCAGCTGCCTGCCTGCACATGTATCTGATATTTTTGAGATTCCTCATTGCACACATCATCCTTTCAATGATCATGACATCCTAGTTTGCTACTGCTTGCTTGCCTGAGCTACCACCTGCTATTTGTTATATTATTCTCTAGATACCAAGTTCCACCTGCCTTTGTCTTGTCACTTGTAGGTGGGTCCCCATTTTTCTTCTGCTATCTGCCATCCCCCCTCCTGCTCTAGTGAATAAATCTATTCACTGACCCTCTCATGTCAGGTAGTGTTTTCAGATATGAAATAGACTTCTAGGTCTTTGTTGCTCAAAGTGGGATGCACTGGCATTACTGGAAGCATATTTTTAATCAGAATCTGCATTTTAACAAGATTCCTAGGTGATTCATTGGCACATGAAAGTTTGAGAAGCAGAGTGCCAGGAAATGTGGCTAGGTTAGAAAATATTAGGTGGTGTCTGGCAAAGTCTGTTAACCTTCCTCCTTGTGATATTCTAGACACAAACTGCTGTTTCCTGATATGGCTTGCTGGCACTTCTGTCAGAAGGACTGCAGTACAGCATTCTGTGTCTTTTCATCCATTATGCAAGCTTTGTGTTTTAAGGATAAAGTCTGGGCTTATCTCAAGATGCAGTTAAATAAAAATTCTGGTAGGCTATGTGTTTAAAGAAATTCACTGCAAGATAGTTCTGCTTGTTTCTGAACCCAATAAAATGAAGGGATTCTGAATTTAAGCATTGCCTGAGAAAGAACTCTTAAAGCCTGTTTTTTTAAAAAAATTGTATAACTTTTCCCTCTTTCCAATCTGGCCTTCACCACACCTTTATTTCACCAGTTCCTCTGAAACCAGGACTCAGGCACAGAGCAGAGCACAGAGGTTATGGAGGAAATAAATGGTGGGGGAAAGCTGAGGAATGGTAAGTATTTTTGGTGATGTGATGGAAATAGTAGACTTGTCTCCTAACATTTTTGTTTAAAACACTTCTTTGTGTTTTGGGGGTAACAAAATTTTTATTCTTTTTAATTTATTTAGATATACCCAAATCCTACCCTTTTCTTTCTTAAAAACTCTAAGTGCTACAAGTTTGAACTAATCTAAAATTAAAAACAAACAAACAAACAAACAAACAAACAAACAAACAAACAAACCAATCCATATTCGGATACGGAAACAGGCTTAATGCATCTGTTATGAAAGGTGGAGGCTGTGAGTGAAGTTCAGAGACCTGGAGATCTCTCCGGCCTGATGGCCACACACCACCTTACTTCCACTTTTACTGATTGAGAGAAAAACACAGCCTGTCTCTCTTGTCTGTTTTGAACACACAGATGTTACCCATATTCCTGTTGAAGATGATGTCTATTCTTGGAACTGGTGTTAGTTTGACCTGGTTCTATCCGATCAGCACACCTGGGTCTGCTGTCATCTTGTGAAAATGATGGGCTCAGGTAATGTTTTTTTTTTTTTTTTCCAGATGTGACACAGTTTGCGACAAGAGAGGGCTTAAAAGTCGCTAAAAATAAATAAGAGGAATGAAAAGAACCACCTCCCCACCACAAGAATGAAAAGGGCTATAGGTCAATGGCTAGAAGGATTTAAAGTACCTTCACACCACTTCATAACTCAAGAGGTGGTGGAAGTTACAGTTAGATGGAAAGGTAAATAATTTCTTGCTTCTTGAGCACAGCAATGATAGTTAAAGTATAATAAGTTAAAATTCAGCTTGGATCAGAGTTTTCTAAGCTCTGATGAATACACAGCAACTGTCAGTCACCTTTAAAAATGCCACCAAGAAAATATTTGATGATGTGGTTGTATCTTAAATAAAAGATATTACATAAAATTTTATTTTATTTATTTACTTTTATTTTTTTGTCTACATAAAAATTTTAAAAGCAAGTAGTGATGACTTAGAAGTGTGTGTGCTTTAGAAAAGACTAACCAGTGTTTACATGATACAGGACATTCACTTGCATCATTTCCTCTTCCCTGGAGAAACTGAGTGAAGAGATGAATACTTCCTTCCTTGCAAAAAAGTACTTAAGTTCAGTGATTGATTATAAATGAATAAAAAGGTTCATAATGAGTGGAATCATCCCAGTCCATACTATGTGATAGCCACCTTTAGATGACTATAAGAACAGCAATGGACATATTTATAAAATGAAGTTTGGTTTCTGACAGCACAGGGAAGCATCACTGTTAGCTTAAGACAGACAAATCCGTATTAACGGCATCAAATCTACTGTAAACAGCAGAGATTCTCAAAGTGTGGTCCCTGGACAAGTGGACACTTGTCCAAGTGTCCTGGGAACTTGTTAAAATGTAAATTCCAAGGCCCCACCTTAATCTGCCGAATCAAAAACTCTGGAGGCAGGGCCCAGCAACCAGTGTTTTAACATAGCCTCCAGGTGACTTGGATGCTCCCCAGTTTGAGAAACACTGCTACTCAGTGGTGTCTAAGCAGGAAACACAATACACTGGAAGGTACCCAAGTTCTGAAGCCAAGTCTGAGTTCCTTCCCCTCTTTGCTAAGACCAACTGTGTGACCTTGGCAAGTCCTTGGTCTCCCTGAATCTTGTTTTTTTTTTTCTTCTGCAAAATGAGGACCATTTCCTCTCTCGCTGTAGGGCAAATGAAAAGGCCTAAGTCCTTCTTCATTGGTGGATTCACAGTAGCTCAGAATACATTGGTGATTTTCCTATTTCCTTCCCTGAAGTTGGGTTCTTGCTGGGAAATCCAGCATGTAAGAATAACCAATACTCATGGAAAATTAAGAGCATCTTCACCTACTCATGGACCTTACAGAGTGAAAACTGGACATCTTGTATTAAGTGGGCTGTCTGCAGTGTTGGTCTGTGCTGTCCAACTGGCCATGTGTTGCCACTGAACACTTGAAATGTCCATCTGAATTTGAGGTGAGATGCAAGTATAAAATACACACTGGATTTTTAAGACTTAGTATGAAAACAATGTAAAATGCTTATTTTACTTTTTTTTATACTAGTTACGTGTTGAATTGAAAGTTTGGATATATTGGGTTAAATAAATATATTCTTAAACTTAATTTCACCTTTTTAAAAACTTAAAAAGTGGCTATAAGGAAATGTAAAAGTATATATGTGGATCACATGACATTTCTGTTGGATAATGCTGGTCTAGGAAACCTGAGGGTTACTGTGTTGTTCTCACACCAGACCCAGGGGACAATGGGAGAACCTTCTGCTAAAAATTGCTTATTAGCTTCTTTGCTACAAAATTTATGATCTCTGTGGAACTGTTCCTCATTGTCATCTTTGCAGAATTTTGTAGCTGCAAAAGATTCCACAATCTTTTCATTGGTTATTTCTCACAACATAGTCTATGAGGCAGGTCCTTGCTCAATTGAGAGTCATTAATGTGATCATCTTTCAAGGCCAGTGGAGACACAAACTCTCACATAGTGGTGAAATAGGGTGCACAAGAATGATGAGAACAACAAAGCAGAAGGTGGGAGTGGGAGTGGGAGTGGGAGTGGGAGCAAATGCAAATGTGGGGCTAACTCAGAATAACTTGGGCTTGTTATTAATGTCCACTCCCAAGTAAAGTTCACCAAGAGGCCCCATCCCATCCAGCATCACCCCTCTCTCCCACCCCACCATGCTTTCTTTCTGGCAGAATCTAGACTTGATGAACCCTTTGGACATTTTTAAAAGTCAGTTTTCAGAAATGAGAACTCTTTAAGCATCATCCCACTCTATCTTCTGTTTAACAGAAGACAGAGAAAGGCAATTTCCTTGGATGTGTATTTATCCTCAGTTCCACTTAAAAACTGGCTCAGGAAATCATCTGTCAATCATGTGTATTACAAAGAGAAACATTCATGGAATTACCTGAGTTAAGATGTTTTAAATGACAATTTTATATTTATACCTCTTAAATTATTCAAGAGAATACAAGCCTGCTCTAATCATTAAAAAGATTTTTAGAATAAGGAAACTTGGCATTCTGTGCTTTAAGTATTGTCTTATTTTAAGAACCCATTTCTTCCAGGACATACAGAGAGCATTTTAACAACAGAAAGAAGGCCTTGTGTGAGTACCTAGGAGGATTATGTGCATGCCTGATACCTTTTTTGGGTGATGGTTCCCCATTAAAAACAACTAATGACCCAAGGAATAGGTAAGATGGTAAAGATGAATTGATGTCTGTAAAATTGCCTGTATGATATCTGATTATCCTTTCATTTCAGGTTTTTTTTTTGTTTTGGTAGGGTGCAGAAATTTCCCAGCTACTTAAGTTCAAATAAATATTGAGCACCTGCTGATGCCAGGCACTATGCCAGGTCCTGAGGGTGCAGAACTGAGAGAGACACAGTTCTAGTTCTAGCTTAGACTAAAACAGAAATAAATGACAGCTGACTTCTGGCCAAGATGGAGGTGTAGGTAGATACACTTTGCCTCCTCACACAACCAAAGAAGGACAAAAATGAATTTAAAAAAATGACCAGAACTGTCAGAAAATCAAACTGTATGGAAGTCTGACAACTAAGGAATTAAAGAAAAAATATTCATTCAGACTGGTAGGAGGGGTGGAGATGGGCAGCCAGGCTGGAGAGGACACATGGCAAGGTGGTGGCTCATGGACCAGGTGGTCCCATATTTGTATGTGGATAAACTGGGAGGAACAACAGGGGAGTGAGACAGACTGCAAAATCCAGGGTTCTAGTGTGGGGAAATAAAGTCTCTAAATCCCTGACTGTAAAAACCAGTGGGGCTTGTGGACAGTTGGAGGAATTTCCAGCCTCACAGGAGAGTCTGATGGAAAGACCTACAGGGTCTTAGAATGTATACAAACTCACTCACCTGGGAATCAGCACCAGAATGGCCCAATTTGCTTGTGGGTACTGGGGGAAGAGACTGAAAGCTGCCTGAGAATTCAGCAAGTGTAATTGTTTCCTGTAAGACCCCTTCTCTACATACAGTGCCACAAGGTAGTGATGTGGGTTGACCTTCCCTGGCAAATACCTAAGGCTCCACCCCTTACAATGTAATAGCTGTCCCAGACAAAGAAATATCGCCTGCATGGAGGTATAGATCAAAGCTCCAAAAATAGAACTAAGCGATGAAGAGATAGCCAACCTATCAGTCACAGAGTTCAAAATACTGGTAATCAGGATGCTCGCAGAAATGGTTGTGTATGGTCACAAAATAGAGGAAAAAATGAAGACTATGCAAAGTGAAATAAAGAAAAATACACAGGGAACCAACAGCGAAGGGAAGGAAATCAGGAATCAAATAAACAATTTGGAGCAGAAGGAAGAAATAAACATTTAACCAGAGCAGAATGAAGAAACAAGAATTCAAAAAAATGAGGAGAGGCTTACGAGTCTCTGGGACAACTTTAAATGTTCCAACATCTGAATCATCTTTACTTGCATTATCTCTTTTAAACCCTCACTATGATGCTAAAAGATACATAATGTGATCTACATTTTACACATGAAGAAGCTTAAGAGACATGAAATGATTTTTCCCAAATCCACAGCTAGTAAGTGGTGGAGCTGAGATTCTAATCCAAGTAGTTGCTGTCAAAGCTGTGCTCTTGTCCCTGCAGCACACCTCCTCTTCTTGTTGAATCCCTAGTATCTCCATTTCCCAGTATTATTCTCCTGTCCCATCCAGAGGCAACCATTAATATATATGTTTCTTAAAAAAACCTCACCCAAGGACAAGTTTTTATTGATTTGAGAGAGAGAGAAAGGGAGGGGGAGAGAGGGAGAGAGAGAAAGAAGCATTGATTAGTTGCCTCCTATTTTTGCCCCAACTGGGGATCAAAACTGTAACCTAGGTAGGTGCCCTGACCGGGAATGGAACCCCCAACCTTTTAGTGTATGGGACGATGGTGAATGAACTGAGCCACCCAGTAGGGCAATGTAAATGTTTTTGTCTGAATATATATTTGCACAATGTGTATGGTTGTTAGGTATGCATCATATTTAATTTATATACATATTTTATTACTTATTTTATTGTTTTCTTTTTTCACTAAGTATCCATTTTTTAAAGATTTTATTTATTTATTTTTAGAAAGAGGAAGGGAGGGAGAAAGAGAGGGAACAAAACATCAATGTGTGGTTGACTCTTGCTCGTCCCCCTACTGGGGACCTGGTCTGCAAACCAGGCATGAGCCCTCACTGGGAATTGAACCAGTGACCCTTTGGTTGCAGGCCAGTGTTCATTCCACTGAGCCACACCAGCCAGGGTCTGAAACACACCAGCCAGGGTTGTATCCATTTTTAAGATCCATCCATTTTGGTAGTTGCTGTGTTCATTTAATTTGTCATCTCTGACCTGTTACATAATAGTGTATAGCTTCCACTCACCCCACATTATTTAGCCACTCCTTAATGAACATTCAGATTTTCTCCAACTCCCTACTACAAATAATACTTTAGTGAGCACACTCATACACAGTCTGTTATGGCCCTAGCAAGAATTTCCTGGACATGAACCCAGAGGAGACCTGGTAGATCACAGGGTATGTTTAACAATTGTACTAGACTGCTCTAGAATGGTGCTCCAGTCCACACCACACATCCTCGAACTGAGTGTGGGGGCAAATCCCTGCCTGGCAAACCCCTTGCCAACCTAAAAGGTGTAAATTGATAACCCTTTGGTGCTTTACTTTATTTTTCTCTAATTAGCAATGATTTGGGGACATTTCTTCAAATGTTGTTGCAGTTTTTGAGTTTCCTCTACTACACACTGCTTGTTCATAATCTTTGCTTATTTTGTAAATGGGTTTTCTTATTAATTTGGAGGAAATCCCTTGCTTATTCTAGATACATGTTTGTTTAAAACATTCCAAATAATTTCTCCTAATTTGTCACTTGGTTTTTGTCCTAATTATTCTTTATGAAGAGAAGTTGTTCTTCCTCTCCTCCTTCTCCTTCTTCTTTTTTTTACTTTGGACCACTTTATTTTGCTGCATAAATATCATTCATCCATCTTTTGGGTAAAGGGTTGAGGAAATTAAGCAAAGAAAGCAATTACTGATGGAAAGGTGGGAAGATGGATAATAGCTACTTAAGCATATAGACTGCCTGAGGACCAAGGCACATCATCCCTAAGAAAAGCAACACTTAGTCCTACCATTAAGCAACTAATTATTGCTGCCCTCCTCCTCTATGGCTCTCCTCTCTGTAGTCAACAAGTTAGTACCTATTAAATAACCTTGAAAAGCCCAAAGCTTTTTTTTTTTTTAACAAAAAACTCTACAGTCAAAGGTCCATCAGGGTAAAGTGAAGTAAAGGAGATTTGAGAGGGTTTTGTTCCCATTTACATGGTCTAATACATTGGCTTTAAAGGAGCTGGCCAAGTTCCATGCATAGCACCCCATTCCTGGGCTCAACCCCAAGAGAAAGGCTTAGTGATATGGCCACTATGGCTCCCTGGCCCATAGTCCAAAACCTGTGAGGTGATGGTGATGGTGACCATAGTGTCTAGAAAATAGAAATCCTATTTTGATGCAATTTTCTTCTTCTTCTTTTTTTATTGATTATACTGTTACAGTTGTCCCATTTTCCCCCTTCACTCCCTCCACCCTGCCCACCCCCTCCCACCCACATTCGCCCCCTTTAGTTCATGTCCATGTGTCATAAGTTCTTTAGCTTCTACATTTCCCATACTATTCTTGCCCTCCCCCTGTCTATTTTCTACCTACCATCTATGCTACTTATTCTCTATATCTTTTCCCCCTCTCTCCTCCTCCCACTTCCCTGTTGCTAACCCTCCATGTGATCTTCATTTCTGTGGTTCTGTTCCTGTTCTAGTTGTTTGCTTAGTTTGCTTTTGTTTTAGGTATGGTTGTTACTAACTGTCGATTTGAAGTCTTTTTTTACTGTTCATATTTTTAATCTTCATTTTCTTAAGTAAGTTCCTTTAACACTTCATATAATAAGGGCTTGGTGATGATGAACTCCTTTAACTTCGACTTATCTGAGAAGCACTTTATCTGCCCTTCCATTCTAAATGATAGATTTGCTGGATAGAGCAATCTTGGATGTAGGTCCTTGCCTTTCAGGACTTGGAATACTTCTTTCCAGCTCCTTCTTGCCCGCAAGGTCTCTTTCGAGAAATCAGCTGACATTCTGATGGGAACTCCTTTGTAGGTAACTGTCCCCTTATCTCTTGCTGCTTTTAGTATTCTTTCCTTCATTTTTACCTTGTCTAATGTAATTATGATGTACCTTGGTGTATTCCTCCTTGGGTCCAAACTCTTTGGGACTCTGAGCTTCCTGGACTTCCTGGATGTCTATTTCCCTTGCCAGATTGGGGAAGTTCTCCTTTATTATTTGTTCAAATAACTTTTCCACTTGTTGTTTTTCCTCTTCCCCTTCTGGTACCCCTATAATTCGGATGTTGGAATGTTTAAAGATGTCGTGGAGGTCCCTAAGCTTCTCATTTTTTTTGAATTCTTGTTTCTTCATTCTTTTCTGTTTGGTTGTTCCTTTCTTCCTTCTGGTCCACTCCATTGATTTGAGTCCCAGTTTTGTTCCCATCACTATTGGTTCCCTGTGCATTTTCATTCATTTCTCTTATTGTAGCCTGCATTTGTTCATCTAATTTATGACCAAAGTCAACCAATTCTGTGAGCATCCTGATCACCAGTGTTTCGAACTGTGCATCTGATAGGTTGGCTACTTGGTCACTTAAAAAAAATTGGTTCTGGGGATTTCAATTCTGATTGAGCCATCTTTTTTAAAATTCTTTATTTTCCTTTGGTCTGGTTGCAGGTGTTACATATGGGAAGTGGAGTCTTAGGTGTTCACCAGGGCAGGGCACCCCAGTCACTGGGTTGTGATGTTGTATGTGGGGGCGGGGTCTGAGAGGGAACAATGGCACCTGCTCTGCTTTCTCTAGGACTTCTGTCCACCCTGCTGCCTCCCACAAGCAAATTGGGCCCTTCTGGTGCTGGCTCCTGGGCGGGTGGGCCTGTGCACTTTCTCGGACTCTGTGGGCTTCCCCGTGGAGCCTCCCGAGAGGCTGAGAGAATCTCCCAGCCTCAACTCCCACAGGTGTTTTCAGTCAGTGCTCTTAGACTTCGTTTCCGGTGGTGCTGGGTCCCTGGGTTGCGTGGTCTGTGTTGCTGCCCATTTTCGCTTAGTTTGTCTGCATGCGATCAAGTGGCTATGGCACACTGGGTCTGCTCGTTGCCTCCCGCGTCCAGGGTCTGCCACCGGTCCATCAGCCGCCCCATCAGCCCCCCCTGTGCTTCTGGGGTTCGCCAACTGCCGGCTGTGCCCTGCATGCCTGAGTCTGCCAGCTACCGCTCTTTCCTGCAGGGACCCCTAGACCCCTCGACCCCTCTCTGTAGGCCTCCGACTCCACCCCTCCTTTCCGGTCTGGATGTACGGCAGTCAGACTTCCATTCGGTTCATTTCTCTCTGTTCTGGTTGTTTCTTGTTTCTCAATTTTTGTTGTCCTTAGTTTTGGTTGTGCAAGGAGGCACAGTGCGACTACCTATGCCTCCATCTTGGCCGGAAGAAAAAAAACTTCATGCAATTTTATATATATATATCCTTCTGATTTATACCTTTAAAGTTTTGTTTAAAAATCCTATTATACCTCCAGTTCTCAAAGTTTTTAAAAAGATATTTTTGTCTATTGACTTTATGGGTTTACATTTTTATTGCTTCCTTTTTAAATGTGATTGCCAAAATAACCTTATTTCTATAACATTATGAGTGAAATATGCATTGGTGGTCAGGTCCAAGAACTTTGTTGTGTATATCAATTGTTTCCATGAAAAATATGTGATGTGAGTTCCAAAACACAAACGTAGAAGTGAACTTTTGGACTAGAGCCTATTTATGCAATGAAGGTTGCCAGGATTTTTACGAAAAGGAATTCTAGAGTACCGGTCTGGCTATGACCCTTGGCTTCAGTATCATTACATTAGAATCATAGTATAAATCTGATCATAAATGACCTAGAGCAGTGTTGCTTCAAGTGTGATCCTCAAATCAATTGCAGCACACTTACTCGAATGTACTTAAAAAAATAAAGATTCTATTTGATAAAGCCCATAAAATGTACAATACCAAGAGTGAACCTTAACGTAAACTATGGACTGTAGTTGATCATAATGGGTCAATGTCGGTTCATTGATTGTAAAAAGTAGACCACATTGATGTGGCATGTTGATGGTGGGGGACATTGTGCTTATGGTGAAGGAGGCATGGGGGAGCTCTGTCCTTTCCACTTAATTTTTCTGTAAACCAAAACTTCTCTAAAAAATACAGTTTACTAATTGAAAAAATAGCAGAGCTAATCCTTAGAACTTCATGTCATCTGAAATAAGCATCCCAGGTAAATACCATGCTCATAGAACTTTGATAGCTACTACCTGACAATTATTATTTTAATAATAGTAATAACAATAATAATAATATACTGTAGGTGATACCTAGTGGGTATGAATTAGCTAGTAAAAGAAGGTATCAGTTCAGAATGCATCAGAAGAGGCAGCCAGAAAGAAAAGGGTTTTTGAACAATGGGGAAAGAGTTCCCTATGATTTATTTTTACTTCTAATAATTTTATTACTAATGTTTGACACATGGATTTTATTTGCCACATTTATGGTGAGGAAAATAAAGATGTATTCTAACCAATACAGAAGGACCTGCTAGCCTAGTGGCACTAAATTTTTATCATCCTGCAAAACTAAAGTGATCATATCTTTGTATATTCAGTAGATTCTTGTTTTTATTGCTTCTTCTGCTTAGGTGGAATCCCTTCCCTCTATCACTTTTGAATGATACCTCTCACAGACATTTTAAAAAAATGTTTGCTTGTTTTATTGTTTTGTTTTTTTAAGTATGTTTTATTGATTATGCTATTACAGTTGTCCCATTTTCCCCCCTTTACTCCCCTCTGTCCTGCACACCCCCTCCCACTCATATTCCCCCCCTTTAGTTCATGTCCATGTGTCATACTTATAAGTTCTTTAGCTTCTACATTTTCCATACTATTCTTGCCCTCCCCCTATTTTCTACCTGCTATCTATGCTACTCATTCTCTGTACCTTTTCCCCTTCTCTCCTCCTCCCACTCCCCTGTTGCTGATCCTCCATGTGATCTTCATTTCTCACAGACATTTTTAAGGCTCAGACTTTTGTCCTTCATCTGTCCATCAATGCAATGACAGATTCTTAGCCACGTTGAAAATAGGAACTTTACTGTAAAGGAACTTTACTTTAAAGGATTGAGTCACATTTCCATCAAGGGGTCATAAGCTCTTCCTGGTGACTCTCATTGAATTTACATAGCCAGCTACACAGTTTGAGCTCTCCAGATGGCAAATGTGCAAGAATAGCAGTCCCCTACCCTATGCCCCTAATTCCCAGATATGGGTGTATGTGGAAAGATTGAAAATGAGAAAAACAAACCCTTAACCAACAAACTAACCCTCACCAGTTTTATTAAAACAATTTGTAAAGATACCAGATGAAAAATCATATTTAAGCATGGAGATGGAGCAATCTTCTAGATCTCCATGATGAGGCCTCCATCATGATGCAGAGTTGCAGGAACAAAGGGAGGCAACAGGGCAAAGTGGTTAGGGCATGGGCCCTTTTTGCCGTGAATCATGACATATAATCAACACTTTGTGTGTTTTCCAAGTAAAATCAAAGCTCTAAAAATAAGTTGATATGTGTCAGATATTGTGGCAGTTTTCATGCATTATCTTATGTCGTTTTTACAGAATCTTTATGAGGCAGTTTCTATTAATGTCCTTACAGACAAAAGGCTGAAGCTTAGTGTTGTTCAAGTTCATAGAGCCAGCAGGTGGCACAAATCAATTTCCTAGGGCTGCCAGAGAGCTCTGTTTCCAAAAAAGGCAGCAATGGAACTCTGACAGAGAGATGATTGTATAGCCTGTTATTGAATGAAACTTGACTATATGTCATTGATTACCTACCATTTTGTAATTATGAAAATTCAAATTCAGATGATGTCTTTTATTTTCCTTCTCAGTCCCTCAGCTTCATAATCTATAAAATGAGTGTGCTGGGTGAACCCACTGGTCCTCACCCCTGGCTGCACATTAGAACCTCCTGGGGAGTTTTCATACCTGGATCCACCTCACACCAACTGCATTAGATTATCTGGGGTGGGATCAAGCACTGGAATATTTTTTTAAAGACCCCCTCAGTGATTGTGAGGAATCAAATGATTTCTGGCTCTAAATGTCCTCACTGTGTGATTATATTTTAATATTCTTTTAGTTTTATCCTTGGTGGAGATGAGAGGAGACAGTCATTATCACCTCAACGTCTGAAAAGTAATTAAGCCCACTGCTAAGATTTTTCCCTAGGCTGAATGCTACGCCACCCGGGCCAAAAAGAGCAGTTACTTATGCTTTTAAAAGATTTTCCTGAAAAAGAAAGTTCAAGACAGTTTCATCTGCTATCATGTACTGGTCTATATAGCATCTTTGGGCTTCACTTACCAAGGTCAAGAAAGGCTTTTTTCTTTTTTTTTTTTAAGATTTCATTTACTTATTTTTTAGAGAGAAGGGAAGGGAGAGAGAAAGAGAGGAAGAGAAACATCAGTGTATGGCTGCCCCTCACTCACTCCTCCATCCGGGGCCTGGCCTGAAACCCGGGCATGTGCCCGGGGTGGGACTTGAACCAGTGACCCTTTGGTTTGCAGGTTGGCACTCAATCCACTGAGCCACACCAGCCAGGGCAAGAAAGGCTTTCTTCTTCTTTTTTCTGCTGTGTTTCTCTCACCTGGACAGTCACAGATGTCTGGCTTGGTTTGCACTTTGGCACCAAAGGCCAGCCTCTGGTGAACAAATATCAGGCGAGCAGATGGATTTGCTCATGTGACCCCTGGACTTTCCACATTCTCTGAGACAAGGGACAGTTGTTTTAGAGTTTCCTTAGAAGCTGCCCCCTTAGAAGACACTGGGCCAGTCTGTCTTTCAGTGAGTGCTGCCGCCTCATCTGCCACCTGATGGGCTGTGTCCACCTCCTGCCTGGGCTTCTCTCCCTCTCCAGTGACCAGTCTGTCTAGTGGTTTTGTCAGAACATATGTTGGGATGATGGACACTAACACCACAGCTGCTTTTCTCCCAGAGTAGATTGTGCCCTCCAGATCTCTTGACAACATCATCACTCTCTCTTTTCTGGGTTTTCACAGCACATTGACTTTCAGACAGTATCATGTGGTAGTTCCCAGAATTCACATTTCACTTCTTGATTATTCCAGGCACATCATCAAAGGTGACATGGTCAAGTTAAGTTAGGGAGATGATATCTACTCATGCCAAACTGATTTTTCTCCCACCAGACTCAAGGCCCAGATATGCTGGGCAGTAAAGCAGGAAGAAAAAAATCAGTAAAATGCATAAATATAGCATTTGATAAGTATCAGCTGGCCAACTGTAATGACATGGTTCAACCAGAGACATGAAGATAAAGAACAAACTTACAGTGACCAGGGGGGAGGGGGAAGGGAGATAAAGGGGGAAAGAAGGGGAAGGGTCAAGCCAAGGAACATGTATAAAGGACCCATGGACAAAGCCAATGGTGGGGGGAGACTGAATGTGAGAGGAGGTGGGTAGGTAGGGTGGGGGAGAGCAATGGGGAAAAATGGAGACAGCTGTAATTGCACAACAACAACAACAAAAAGACATGGTTCAAGAGTGATAATGTCGACAAAGAGACTTTTCCTCAAAATAGTTCCTGGATTTTAGATTTTAAATAGGCTATTCTAAAGTGAATGCCTTAGCTATATGAGAACTCTCTTATCATTCTTCCTCGTCCCTAAGTCATGCATATCTATCTACTGCATTTTTCCTTTCTTCATAGTTTTGTTTTCCTTTGTTTAATATTATTTTTTTCCCACAAGCTACGTTTTTAAAGGCTGCTGAACAGATGAAACCTTGTATGTCACATTGTTCTTGGGATGCAGTCTTTGCTTATTATACCATCATCTTTCACTGGTGCCGGAGTAAGTCATCTGTCAGGGGATGGCATCATTCGTTCTATACAGAGGTGACACTAATGAGGTACCCTCATGAAGCCACAGATGTCAAAACAGGACTGCGTCTCAGAAATATAACATAGTGTCTATAACACTACATGTCTTTCCCAAAGAAATTTGGGGCAAGCCCTGTTCCACTCATCTTTAAGTCCCTGGTGCCTATTACTAGACTTGGCATGCTTGAGCCACACAAGAAATGTTTGGTGAGTTGAATGCCATAGTTTTACTCATTGTTTATCACACAGTCAAGGGCACAGTACACTTTCGAGGCTGTTGATATAAGGCCTAAGGAGGTACAGTGAGTTGCCTAAAGTGTCAGTTATAGTATACTGCTCTAACATACCACTCCTTGATTCTTTTAAAATATGTGTATCTATGTGTAATGTGCAGGTAAACTTATTTCCTTTGCAATCAGTGAAGCAGGGGACAAACTGCTTCCTGTACAGAAGACACTAACTGGAGACATGAATTAGATGTTACACAGTTTTTTTTTTTAATGAAATTGATTCAGTTAAACAATAACAAGTGCTCAAATATATTAACTGCTTACTGTATCCTAGGAAATATCTCACTAGAGATAACAGGTGAGACATTATCCTTAGAGCAAAAACTAAAGTTTGTAAGATTTTGGGAGGATGTCATATTTTGTGAATCATTAATAGAGACAACATGTATTTCTGCAAACTTAACCTCAATACATTTATCTCAGCAGTAGTTTGCTTGGCACTGTGTTCTTACCTAGCCTACTGGAAGTTCAGAACAGCTATGTTTTTACTTTGTGGGGCAAGTGAAGTGACAGATTACATTTTCATTGTGTTCTTTAACCTCACAATGACATCACTGAACATGTAGCAAGAATGTAAAGATCCACTCTGCCAAAAAGTTCTACGTACATTAAAAAAAAATATGAATAGAAAAGCTGAGACCCAAGGAGATTTAGCTAGAATTGAAATCAAGAACACTAAGATTTTATTTAGTACATGTTCTCTCAATAAGGCACATGGACAAGAACCAGAGGCACTGGGATGAGTAAGAGAGAAGCCAAAGAAGTTCATTGTTGGGAAACTAACCAGATGCATGAAGAAAATAAACTACTTTGGGTATAGTGATGGGGGAAAATATTTTTCATAGATATATTTTTGGTCTAGAAGTTTAAATGTATAGATGAAAAAAACTAGAAATGACAGATTTGCTATGAAATAAAAATTAATTTAATGACTAAGTTTGTATTACATATTAAAATAAAAACAGTAAATTTAAAAAGATATAATTGATGACTAAATAACTTCAAATACTGAGGTGTGTACCAGTGTTATCCAGAGTGTAGAGAACTGAAATTAGACTCAGTCTTATAAAAAATAAAAAAAGAATTGGCCACAGATCAGTAATTTGGAAAGAAATATAATCCATAAACCTGGGTTGTGTCTTCTGAAGGTCATGGTAGCCCTTGTTTTCAGTTTTCATGATGATACTGTTAAAAGGGAGAAGGCAAGAGGTGGAATGGTGAGGGGGTGAAGCTGGCAGGATTTAACCTAATTTCAAGGCTACATAAAGTTGTGCTGAAATGCTGATTAAAAATTTACTTGTAGAGCCAAATCTTGAATATCATAACATTGTTGTTTAAGGTTTTTTATTTTTTATTCCTTCCTCCTTTCTTTCTTCTAGCTGGTTTGATATTTATCCAGAGATCCTTTACCAGGGACTGAAAAGATCAATAAAATGTCAAAATTATTTTAGCTATTGAACTAGAGTGGATAATAGAGCATATGACAGCCATTCGAAGTCAGCACTACCTTTGCCCTCAGATTCTTGAACCACATTTGACTTTAAGTCCACTAATTGGAGAAGGCTGAGAGAAAAGGTATGACTTTGAGGGTATCAGTTGAGGTTGGGTGCAGGTTAAAGAGAGAGCTCCCTATATGAGTGCACCATGGTACATTCATGATTTCAATGTATATTTTTTGAATAAGTCAGAATCAGTCTCAGAAGTTCAGATGTTCTCTGAATTACCTGTAGGCAGGGAGGGTAAACTGAAGGAGACAATCTCCAACAAAACATCCACAAGTGACTACTGTGAAGTTTTCTTTCTTCCACCATACCTTTGTACACCCTCTCCCTCTGCCTCTTATTCACCAGGGGTGGTCCTCTGCCCTGGTTCCTTGGGTAGGTAGTAGAGAACACTGACAATATAGGTGTCTCCAGACACTCAGCAAGATGTGGAAATTATGCTGCTTGGGAAATGTGTAACTTTAACCATTACTGACACAGTAACTGTTTCTAAAGAAGTCAATAGCTTAAGATAGAAGAGGGAGTAGCAATGGGTGGACATTATAAGTAGTCACATTTCCACTTAAAGGAAACACAAACATTCCGAGTTCTGTGCAACAGTGGAGTCACTCATGAGACAGAGATTAGTACAGACTCATTCATTCATTCATTGATTCAATAGCTCCATCACTCAACACATAATTATTGAATATTTATATATGCCACACATTATTCCAGCCCACTGATTTTCAACCAGTGTGCCATAAGAATTTTTAAAACATACAACACCTGACTAGTTAGTCAGGGGCCCTAATGTCTTTCTCCTTAGATTGTCAAATAAAAAAATACAACAGCCAACACAATAGCCATCCAGCATGCATGAATTAAGATTATACTTTTTTTTGGTCAGATAGACAAAAAATATATTTTTTCACGTGCCACTGAATTTTAGTAATTAGTTTATATGTGCCACTAGATGAAAAAGGTTGAAAATAGCTGCTCTATGCAGCAGTGAACAAAAGAGGCAAAAATTCTGGCCCCTGTGCAGCTTTTCTGGGGGGAGATAGACAGTAACAAAAAAGAGGTAAAATAGGACTTCTGGCCAAGGTGGAGATGTAGGTAGACACACTTTGCCTCCTTGCACAACAAAAAGAAGGACAACAATTTAAAAACAAAAAATAATCAGAACTTCCAGAAAAATTGAACTGTATGGAAATCCAACAACCAAGGAGTTAAAGAGGAAACATTCATTCAGACCTGGAGGAGGGGCAGAGATGGGGAGGACATGTAGCAAGGCCTTGGCTGGCAGACTGGGTGGTCCCACATTTGCATGTGGATAAACCAGGAGGAACAACTGGGGAGCAAGACAGACCACACAACCCAGGATTCCAGGGAAGGGAAGTAAAGCCTTAAAACCTCTGGCTGTAAAAATCTTTGGGGGTTGCAGTAGTGGGAGAAACTACCAGACTCACAGGAGAGTTCATTCGAGAGGTACACAATGTTCTAGAACATACACAAACCTACCCACTTGGGAATCAGCACCAGAAGGGCCAAATTTGCTTGTGGGTAGCAGGGTAAGAGGCTGAAAACTGGCTGAGAGCCGAGCAAGTGTTATTGTTTCCTCTTTGACCCCTCAGTTACATACAGTGCCATAGTGGGCGATGTAGATTGCCCCACCCTGGCAAATACTTAAGGCTCCACCCCTTACAACATAACAGATATGCCAAGACAAAGAAATATGGCTCAAATGAAAAAGCAGATCAAAACTCCAAAACCAGAAGTAAGTGATGAAGAGATAGTCAACCTATCAGATACAGAGTTCAAAATACTGGTAATCAGTATGCTCACAGAGACGGATGAGTATGGTTGCAAAATAGAGAAAGAAGTGAAGGCTATGAAAAGTGAAATAAAGGAAAATACGCAGGAAACCAACAGTGAAGGAAAGGAAACTGGGACTGAAATCAACAAATTGGAGCAGAAGTAAGAAATAAACATTCAACCAGAACAGAATGAAGAAACAAGAATTCAGAAAATGAGGAGAAGCTTAGGAACCTCCAGGACAACTTTAAATGCTCCAACATTGGAGTCATAGGGGTGCCAGAAGAAGAAGACGAAGAGCAAGAAATGGAAAACTTATTTGAAAAAATAACGAAGGAGAATGTCCCCAGTCTGGCAAAGGAAATAATAGACTTTCCAGAAATACAAGAAGCTCAGAGTCCCAAAGAAGTTGGACCCAAGGAGGAATACACTGAGGCACATCATAATTACATTACCCAAGATTAAAAATAAGGAGAGAATCTTAAAAGCAGCGAGAGAAAAGGAGATAGTTACTTCCAAAGGAGTTGCCATAAGATTATCAGCTGATTTCTCAGAAAAAGCCTTGTAGGCAAGAAGGGGTTAAAAAAAACCCATCTAAGCAAACAACTAGAACAGGAACAGAATCATAGAACTGGAGATTGTGTTAAGTGTTATCAGCGGGGAAGGGGAGGGGGATAATGAGGGAAAAGGCACAGGGAATAAGAAGCACAAATGATAGGTACAAAATAGACAGGGGAGGTTAAGAATAGTATAGGAAATGGAGAAGCCCAGGAACTTATATATATGACCAGTGAACATGAGCTAAGGAAGGGAATGCTGGTGGGAGGGTCAGTGCAGGGTGGAGGGGAACAAGGGAAGAAAAAAATGGGACAACTGTAACAGCATAATTAATAAAATATACTTTAAAGAAAAAATGGTAAAATATATCATGGATTAGATGAAATATATGCATGGTACATGAAATTTTAGAGATATTGACCAGATACCTCATTGAGAAGGTGACATCTGGGTAAAACCTGAGAGAGGTGAGAGAGAAGCTCTGAGGTTATGAGGAAGATTTCAAGCACAGGGAAGAACAAATGCAAAGGCCCTGAGACGGGAGCTTTCCTGGAATATTTGAGAAACCACATTGAAGTCAGTGTGTCTGGAGCAAAGGAAATGAAGGAGGAAAACTGAGAAGAGATCAGAGTGGCAAAAATGGAGGTAGATTGCATGGTCTTGTAGGTGGTTGTAAAGGACTTTGGTTCTTATTTTGAGAAACGGCATAATCTAACTTACTCTTAGCAAGATAATGCTGAGTGCTCTGTTGAGGTTAGACAAAAAGGTGCAATGATGGAACAAGCGAAACCATGTAGAAGTGTCTGGCAATGACCAGGATGACAGTAGTGATGGGGTTGAGAAGTGGGAGGATTATGAATATATATTTTAAGGTAGAGCTCACAAGATATTTGGATGGGTTAGATGGGAGTTGGGGGGGAAAGAAAAGAGTCCAGAATTATTCAAGCTTTGGCCTAAGCAGATGGAAGGATAATGTTGTCATTAACTGTTATGGAGTAGACTGAGGGAGAAGGAGGCTTTATGGGAAATATCAGTAGCTTGGTTTTGGAAAAGTTAAGTTTGAGATGTTAATTGTATTTTTAAAAAAAGGTACCAAGTAGTCACTTGGATATATGAGGCTAGGGTTCATTTGAGAGGTTGAAAGTGGATTAAACTTGGGAGTCATTAGGGTATAAGCATTATTTAAAGCCATGGCATCAAATGAGATAGCCTAGGAAGTGAAGGTAGGTAGGAAGAGTTAGGAGAGAGGGAGGAATCAGCAAAGGAGACTGAGCACAAAAGAGCTCCAGAGAGGCCGAAGGAAACTTAGGCAAGATCTGCTACTGGAAGTCAACTAAAGAAAGAATTTCAAGATGGGTCCTGTAGCCAACTGTAAAAAGATGCTGATACAATATAAGATTTGAAAATTGACAATAAAATTTAGCATGAGGTGATTGGGGAGTAAACTTCAGAAGACAGTGTCTGTGAAGTGCTGGGGTTAAAACCTAAATACAGGGACTTTATGAAGAAGCTGAAGGAGAGTAATTAGCAGCAGCAAGGACATGAAACAAATCTATGAGGACCTCCATGGTCTGCTCCAACTCTTGGATTAATCTGAGCCCTTCTGAAAAGGCATCAGGATATATTCAGTACTTTAGAGACACATTCTGAGATGCTTTGATGACCCCAAGGATTTTGTTCCACAAAAACCCCATTGGGAAACAAACAGTTCACTATGGCATTAATAACATTTTAACTCAAAGCACTTGAAGATACTTTTGCCTGACCTTTCTGACCTTACCTCACTAGGTTTTTTTGGTTAGTTTTTATTGAGATATAACTGACATATAACATTGTATTAGTTTCAGGTATACAATATAATGATTTGATGTTTGTATATGTTGATATCCATCACTTCACAGTCACATATTTTTAATCTTGTGAGGAGAACTTGTAAGATCTAGTCTCTTAATAATTTTCAAAAATATAATATAGCATTATTAACTATTTATTTTATAACTGAAAGTTTGTTCCTTTGACTACCTTCACCCATTCCCTGGCCCCACCCTGCTCCCAGCCTTTGTCAACCACCAATCTGTTCTCTTTATTTCATTAGGTTTTTATAAAATTACACAGTCAAATAAGAGGATCAATTTATAGGCTATTCTCCATTCTTAAGTGTATTACACTTTTGATTAAATAACATTATCTATAAGCTACCAAACGAAAGTAAGACAAAACTCTTTACTTGCTAAAGAGCTGATCGTTCAAGTTGAAAGTGATAGAATCAGTATCTATTAAGAATTAATCATTACATCATCTTGTGTAATCGAAACAATTTGAAATTTCAAGTAAGAGGGTTTGTGTCTGAGGCTGGGTCCATTCCTTCCTAGCAGCAAAAACTTAGACCAAATTTTAAACTTTTATGAGTCTCAAAAATTAGAATGATAATAACTATCTCACAGGATGATTGCAAAGATTAAATAAATGTTATATGGGAAAATAATTCATAACAATTGAAGTCTATATACACATTGCTTATATATTGCTTCCACACACATGCTTTTGTTGGACTCACCCAGCACTATGGAAGAGGCAGGACTGGGTGTTATTAGTATTCTCATTTTAAAGACAGTGAAGCTGAGGTTCTCAGGTGTTAAGGGACTTGCTCAAAGTCACATGACTAATACGTGCTGGAGTTGACATCGGAAACAAACTTTTTATCGCTGATCCAGGGCTCTGTTCACTGTCAAGGTGTCTGCATGGGCCAGAGTTTCTAAATTTGACCCATTTTACTCCTGGTGATGTGAATGGATGGGCTGTGACAGCACGGCTCGGGGAGCAGGTACATGGCTGCAGGAGAAACCCTGGGCATCGTTTCCTTGACTTTCATCTTTCCCTTCTCTAGTCAGCCATTCACTGCTAACAAGTCCCTAAAAAAGCCTTTAGTGTGTTCACTGCGCAGGAGCTCTTACCGCCCTCAGAGTCTTCAAAGAACACCTTTGAGGGTATTCCCAGAAATGAATTTTGCAATGCTGGAAGAAACCTCAGACACCATTGAGACAAACCAGCATTTTACAGATGAGAAGCTTAATTCTGGGACTACTAAAATGTGGGTGCAAGTCTCCTCAGGTCCTGTCAGAGACAGCACTGGCTCTGGGCAGTGTGCTCTTCCTGCTACACCACGCAGCTGCTCACAGTGTGGCTAGGGCATGGCGTGGAGCCTTAAATCAAAATTCCAAAGACTTTCTCAGTTAGTAAAAGTAAAACAAATTTATTCTAACTCCATTTATTTTTTTTATTTTTTAAGATTTATTTATTTATTTATTTTTAGAGAGGGAAGGGAGGAAGAAAGAGAGAGAGAGAGAAACATCAATGTGCAGTTGCTGGGGGACATGGCCTGCAACCTAGGCATGTGCCCTGACTGGGAATCAAACCTGCAATGCCTGGTTTGCAGTCCACGCTCAATCCACTGAGCTACACCAGCCAGGGCCTAACTCCATTTATTATAGCATTAAAAAGAGCTTAAGCCACTTAATAAATAAATGGTAGCTGGAGTCATCTCTTGATGGATAATCATGTTTTCTCATTTGCAGTGTAAGTGCTAGAAGACAAAGTGACTTTAAAACAGCTCATGAGAGGACCCAATTACCTGATAAGCAATTTCAAAGACCGTATACATAAATGAAGAAACAGACCTCTTTGTGAATGGTGTCTGACAAGGTAAAAGCTTGTGTGGCACAGAAGCTATGGCAAATGTAATTATTTATCTTTTTACAACTAATGAAAGAAATAAAAAAATAAAGCTTTCATTTCAAATCCTTTTTATCTGGATGAAACTTTAATTTTACATAATTAAATTGACTTCACAGTTCAGTGTGTTAAAATATGCAATTAAGAAGTATACCAGGGTTAAATGCCTGCTGTTGTTGGCTCATTTAGCAATCATGCTGCTGAACTCCCAAACAAGAATGAACACCTGCCTGTCTGCTGTTTTCCCCAGAGGCAGGGGCAGCATGCAGTCTGCAGGCCTGGCTCTCAAATTCAGAGCAGGCAGTGGTTTTCTGGCATGCACCAACTCCTGCATAAAGTTAGTTGGATATTTAGAAAGTTTTCACTTCCCTTCGAGGGGCTTTAAAAAAGATTCTCACCCAAGGATAGAGAGAGGAGGGAAGGGTGGAGAGAGGTAGGGTGTGTGGGGGGAGAGATTGGTTGGTTGTCTCTGGTATGTACCCTGAACAGGAAACAAACCCACAATGTTTTTGGTGTAGGGGATGATGCTCCAACCAACTGAGCCATGTGGCCAGAGATTCTTGGTTTGTTTGTTTGTTTGTTTTTTAATGAGAAAGTATTCTGGGATTTTGAAGGTGCATCATAGATTATTAACTTTATGTCTCATGGAAATTTGTTCTAAAACAGCAATTGCATCATCAGAGTTGTTGCCTTCTGTTTGATGTATGTTAAAAGTCACTCCAATTTTGCCATTTTACAATTTATGAAACGTTTCTGCTGAACACCTCTTTTAATTTATTTTTGCACTTCTGGAAAAGGAGGGGCTGAAGAAATGTGGGAGGTGTTGAAAGGAGACAATGAAATGGGATTGCAGTGAATTCACTGGAAAATTATCTTAAAAGGCAGTGGTCTATACAGATGAAGTCATTCACTTGTCTGCTTCCTGCCCCCTTTGTCTTCCTTTGAATAGCACCTTTGTGATTGTTAATTTATGTCTCAGCATCATTCTATATGCCCTTTCATTTTAAGACTTTGTAGGTGGAATATAGTTTAACTAGAACTGAGTTCTTTTTCCTTCTTTGCTATATTCTAGAATTTATGTAAAAGTGATTCTTGTTTTGTCCAGCAGGATGGTGGTTAGGAAGGATTCATGGATCTAAGCAATATCCTTATAAAGATGCATGGAAAATACGAACAAACTCTTGAAGTGGCATTTTCTTTCACTCATTCTTTAGAGAAAGGCAACTTATTCTAATATTGAGTTATCTTTATTATTAATTTTGAAGTGAGGTTACCGGACAAAGACCTGTATATGTCCAGTAAGTTACAAAGACAACAGATCAGGGTACCAGTTAATGAGTACATGTGAAAGCACTTTAAATCTGTAATGTGCTTTACAAAGTTAATAATTAACTTCATGTCATCCTTTTTACCTGGAAAGTAGTTGCATTTTTAGGAAGTATCAGTACTACTTCCCCATGAAAGGATTATTTTTGTGTTTAGAATATTTTTGATAGAACCAAGTAAACTAATATATGTTCTGTCTATAAATCAGGACGATAAAGGGTTTGTGGGTGAATGATGCTGCTTTCCCAGACTTCTCAATTTTCTCTCCTTATAGTTCATAGTTTAAAGCATAAACAGAGATGGTCTAAATTTAGACCATAGCAATATAGAGCTTGCTATACTATCATTACATGAGACATTCATATAGATACTAACATATGCTTATATTTGAGGCTTGTTGAAGCAGTGAAAAGTTTCTGAAGTTAGCAAGTACTTCACATAAGCTAAATTTCATAATTCAAAGATGGATTTAGTTCCCAATTAGGAATAAAAGCTAGAAGAAGAAGCCACTCAGTTGAAGGTACTAATATAAGTTCAAAATATTAGAGATGCTATAAAGATAAAACAGTTAAATGAATTTAAGTCTATACAGAGACAGTAAACTCTATCCCAAGAAATTGGTTTAGAAATATGGAAAGAAAATTAAAAGATTTATCTTGAATAATGATTTGCTCCCTTATGGGCCTCTTATAATATTTCTGTATCATTCACTAGTCAATGTCCTATTTTATATCCTAGTTTCTTTGTGTTTCAGAAGGTATTTTCTTTTTGAAGAGAAATCTGAGGACTTTTGGTTACCCAGATAACACATTTAAAATTCGGCTAATTGGGTAAGTACTAAAATCTCTAACTGTAAACTATTTGGGGCCAGTATCACTATCTTCCTGTGAGAATGAGTCTGATTTCAAATCAAGTGATTTGATTTGAAAATCAAGTGAGTTTAATAAAGACAGCTATAGATAATTTCCTGAGATTCCCATGGCATTTACTTTAATCCAGACAATAGCTGAATACATGGAAAGGAAGCACTCTCCATTTAGTCAAATAGACAAAAAGAAAGGAAAAACGTATTCATAGCCATTAACTCAGGAAAGCAGCAAAGAAAAAACTGGAAAAAATGTATTTGAATAATAATAATGGAGTCAGCCTCAGAAAGTTGAGTGTAAAAATATGATACTTTAATGGTATGAACTTTGTGAGTTAAGTCTGAGGGAAACTAGATAGCATTAAAAGATGCAGCAAATTAGACACACAGGGGAAGCACTGGTACTTGATGGGAAAGAATGGAGAGTATTATTTTTTGAGCTTAGATGTCCAGGTAAGTGTTCCCCGTAGCAATCTTACCTTTGTTTTCTGCCTTTAGTTCCTCTGCCATCAAGCTGTCTTGTCGATTACCAAGCACAAATGCCAGAAATGAGAGGATCAGAGCATCCAAAATCCCAATAATAGCCAGGATGTATGCCCAGCGGACTGAACAAGCCCCAAGAGTGTACTTGTCTGTCTTTTCTCCACACATTCGTTTTACTTCATCTGAATCCCAGCCATCAGGGAAAATCATACAGCCAAGCACAAGGCAGGCAGCTGAGAGAGAGGGGGAAAATACAAAAGAAAAAAGAAGTTAAAATAAATTTTATTTTAGCAAATAGCAGTGATTTAATTGCTTAAAATTGTTGACTTAAAGAACAGCAAATCTCATGGCTGTCCTACCTGGAATGACCGCTCTCCCAACCCCCGCCACCCTTGAGCTTAAAAGCAGCCCAGTACTCTGCAGGAGCTCTAGGAATGCACTTCACAGTGAGCCCAAGCATTCTGAAAGAAGGGAAGGTATGTTGATCTACAAGAAAATACTAAAAATTAAAAAATGAATTTTGGTGTGCATTTGTTGAAAGGCTTCCAATGCAAATAGGAATCACATACATAAGAAATCATAATACTGTAGAACAACTATTCATTGCTGGCTTTGAGAAGCCATGACAGGAGCCAGATAAGGGATTAGGAAAACATGGAAAATACCAGAGAGTACACTGACTTTGAGTCACATCAAAATATAATTTCATGTTGTGATCTACACACACACACACACACACACATTGAAAAGTTTCTTGAAACTGTATGTTCCGTATGCAATTTACTTTGAAATTTTCTAATTTATTCTCTGTTCTGTTTCATTTTTAAAAGGTTGAAAAATGCTGCAACATGGTGTGGTACCACAGAGCTTTTATGGAAATTCAGAAATTTAAGGAGAATACCTATATTCAATTTCCTAACTATCACTGTGGGAGTCATATGAATGCTTTTAAAAATATGTTATTTTGAAGATTAAAGAAGGTAAGTGGCTATTGTTACCACTCTCTTTATATTTCATTGAATTATTTAGGGGTAAATGATAATAGTTTAGGTTATAAAAAGCTTTCTGGACAGGTTGTTTCACTCATTAATTACTAATTCATTCAACGCATTAATTCAACAACTACTTA
>PVIA01013107.1:0-33945 GCA_004024845.1 Tonatia bakeri | reverse complement strand
GGGACCTTTATCTCAGTTTTCACATGTTCCCTCCGTTAGACCACAAGTCCTCATTTTGTCGTTGTTGTTTTAGATTTTATTTACTCATTTTTAGAGAGAGGGGAAAGGAGGGGAAAAAAGAGGGAGAGAAACATCAATGTGCGAGAGAGACATTGATCTGCTGCCTCTTGCGTGGCCCTGTTGGGAACTCCCCTGCCTGGTTTCAGGAGCTGTAACCCCCCACCCCATGGCTAAGGCTAAGTGAGTGACCTTCAGACCATAAGCCACTAAGGAGACAAAGCTTATTTCCATGGCAGGGGCACCGCCTCTGATCCTTTTACTTCACCCTGCCTAGCCCCCAGTGCTTGGTTGGTTAGCCAATGACGGGTAAATTTCTTCAAGGGAGGGGTGACTTGAGACAGGTACAATCACGAGGGGCCCCAGAGAATGACTTGGGGGTTACAGAAAAGGGGTGATGGACACTGGCCCCTTGGCTTCGACATAGCCTGAGTCCTCATTCTGTGTTGGAGAAGTCTCCTAATGTCTTAGCTGCCTTACTTCCCCTGCCTGACTTAAGCCTGAGACAATGTCTTAAGCCTGAAACAATGTCAGTGGTGGGTGCCACCCTGTGCTGGGAGGGGTGGATTCCCTAGGGCAATCAGCCTAAGAAAGAACATGTAAAATCCTGTGAAACCTGCTTTGTTTAGGATGGTCTCAATTAAATGATAAGGGTCCAAGTAGGAAGTGAGTTTTTTCCCCAAAGTTTTGTGGCTATTTAACTATCTGAACCTGACTCAAAATAGGTGCTCAGAGTTCTTTGTTTGTTATCTATTGTTTGATCCTTACTGCCTGATAATGATTAATGAGCTTTACGTATACACCCTGTATTCCTATGCAAATTGAATCCAATAAAAGCCTCTAAAGGCAAGGGTCCCCTCGCTCTCCTCTTGAGAAGGAAGCCAAGGCACTCCAAGGCTTGCTCTCCCCTGGAGAGAGAAGTTGTGCCATCCCTTTTCCTCCACAGGACTCGGTAGTCTGTGTGAGTCTATTTCGTCTCATCCATGATGCCGCAGACACTGCCGGCCGGTGTCCCCATCATGACCCCACTGGAGACCTGGCCTACAACCCAGGCATGTGCCGTGACTGGGAATCAAACCAGAGACCCCTTGGTTTGCAGGCCAGCACTCAATCCGCTGAGCCACACCAGCCAGGGCAAGCCCATAAGCCCTTTGAGTGCACACAAAATAGCTACTCTGTGACATTAGCACTGATCTGGAAATAATGCGCACATGCAATATTTATCTAATAAGTTTATATTTAATAGAAGAAAGAAGAAATTGTTGCTTTGTGTTTAGTAAGCATTTTATTCCTCTCAGCCACCCAGCGAGGCAGGTCCTGTCACTCCCACTGGCCTGAGAAGGAGAGACTGCTGGTCACTCTGGAGAGAAGGAATGACGTCCTCAACACCAGCGTGGCAGGAGTGATGGGGGCAGGGGAGGTTCAGATCTGAGACACTGAGCAGGAGAATCTGCAGGGTGAGGTAGGCACACGAGGTGAGGGAAAGGGACTCCTAGGTCTCTGGCTTGGGCACTGGGAGGATGACATTGCCATGAACTGGCGGGGGGAATATAGTGGCTTTCCCTCTGGGGCGCCGTCTGGTTTTAAGCATCGGGGGACGCCCAAGGGCAAAGTCCCATTGGCAGCTGGATACACTTGTCTGGAACGGAGCAGGGTATCCGGGTAGAGAATTCAGAGCTATCAGCATGTCGATCTGCCTGTCACTTTCCCTGCGACACGCCTGTTCACACACACGAGCCAGGAAACTGTTACACAGAAATTCCAACAGCTGTCCATTTAGTAGAGTCATTGGCCTCTTCTTAAAAGGCTAAAACTCTAGGACAAGGTTTCCGTTGTGGGCGACACGGAATTCTGGAGCCAACAGGACAATGTAAATTCTATAGGTGAAAGGTTAGGGATACTTTTCCACCCCCAACCTCTAGAAATTTTGACTGACAGCATATCAGGAACTCTGGGAAATCAGTAGTAGAGAAATATGGTTAACATTAAAAATCATGTGTCTACATCCTCTTTTTCTGGGAAATACCTCAGTAGGAAGATTTCAATCCCATCAATCATGTACCTGTCAGTGTGGATTAACTTCCACGTGCAGGTGTTGGAGTGGAGGTTCTGAATGGCAAGGAAGGCGGGCAGATCATTTCAGAGCACAGGATATTAGGGCCGTGTACTGACCTCCAGAATGTGGGGGTGCGGGACAGCCTGGGGGCCAAGAGCCGGGGGTGGGGCGGGAGCAGATCAGTGATGTAAAGGAAGATGGAAGAGGGTGCCAAAGAGAAACTAAAACAGCCCTTAGCCTAGCGTGGCCCTGAACCAGGAAAGAGGACAGTCTCTTGTCTTCCTCTCCCCTCTGGCCCAGACTGAGAGCATGTACCCTGAAGTTCAGCAGTATGCAAGTGTGGGGGGCCAGCCTGGAACTCTCCATGCCTTGTAGAACATGCCCAATGCGTAAGTGGTATTCAAGTTCTAGGAATCAACTTATAAGCGACCTTCAGCAACAGTTTCTTGTGTCAGTGAGTGTCTCAATCTGAGATGAGCGTCCGACTCCACTGACTTTCAGGAAGGCTGTTCTGAGACAGAAGGGCCAAGGTTTGGGGCGTGAGCTTCATGAAGGTATTCCAAGCTTGGTGTTGGAGGGAACGGAGACCATGGGCGTGGTGGAGTGGGCAGAAGCCCAGGCTCCAGGTATGTTGTAAGGGCTCTGCCCAAAGTGCAGGAATCAAGCATCCTTCTCTGCCCCCCAGGGAAATCTTCAAGGACCCACTCACCAACTGCAGGGAAGAGCCCATTGGGCGGGAGAACTCCAGTGTCCACAGGCACCGTCTTCCTCTCCGAAGGCGTTTTCATGGGTCACAAAAGTGTCTGGAGCTGGACCCAGCAATTTCATTGGCACCTTGATAAAGTTTGAGCAGTGACGCCTTTGGCTCAGGAGAAGTCTCCAAAATGTTTGCAACTCTTGCAATCATTTTTAAATTTGGGAGACATTAGGAAACAAGGAAGCTGGTGTCTAGTGACATTAAAAATGTAGACGCAGTGACCCCTCTGCTGTGGTCCTTGTCATGTGCCCTGTGATGGGGCAGGTCAGGCATGGGCAGGACTCCACACTGTGCTGCTGAGTCCTCAGTGTTCCTGTGCGGCACTATTTGGGGTGTAGGACTGCTCATGAGTTTATATAGTCCAGAGACACACACGGGACACCCTGTGTTTGACTGACTCATTGATGGTGCTGTGTGGGGCTCCAGAGCCTCAGCAGTGAGGACATGGTTGCCCCTCATGAAGTTTCACATCAACAGCATCAAATGCGTTGGAATCCTGACTCCACCTGTGTGAATGTATCTGTCTGAGCCTCAGTCTCCTCATCTGGAAAATGGGTAATAGTCCCAAGCCGGCAGAGTATGCTGTGGGTTACAGATATGTGTGCAGCATGTAGCTCAGCACTAGCTGGGTGTTTGGTCATAAGACATCATTGTTGTGTTACCTGCGGATGGTATGTGTTCAGGGCTGAGACCCAGGAGGCTCCCGTGGACCCCTCACGATGCCCTGCCAGAGAGAACCCCAAGAAGAGCACGGTGCTGCTCAGACTCCTGCCACTGCCTCCGCGGGTGCTGGGTTGTACCTGGGGCCAGCACGCCCTGGGAGAGAGCAGGGGCTCCCCGGATAACAGCCTCAGGTTAGTCTCACCCTTACATCACCCAGACAAGTCTCCTTAAGCTGAAGCCCCCTCTTTGTCAGGACAGACTGTATCTGTGCGGGTGAGCGTATCTGGTGCTGAGGGTGGTCAAAGTGTTGTACGCAGAGCTCCTCCCCCCCCCCCCCCCGCACCTGCATCCCTGCCCAGGGCCTGGGCAGCCTTCCGTGAAACACATGGCCTGCCCTTCTGGGCCACTTTTGTTGCTGCCCCAGGGCACCAGGCAGCCTGAACCAGAGTAGGGATTTATCTAGAACTTTCTGGTATCATCACTCTGCCTATAGCACTTAGCACATTGCTTTGTGAGTTTGATTTATGTGCCCTTTGTCTTAGTCTGTTCGGGCTGCTATAACAAAACACCAGCAGCCTGGTGGCTTAAACAGTAGAAATTGATTTCTCACAGTTCTGGAGGCTGGGAAGTCTGAGGTCGGGGAGCTGCATGATTGGTTGGTTCCTGGGGAAGGCCCTCCTCCTGGCTTGCAGATGGCCCCCTTCTCCCTGGCCCTCACATGGCCCTTCCTCAGTGTGCACTTGTGGGAGGAGAGCGAGCTTTCTTGTCCTCTTCTTCTAAGGTCATTAATCCCATTGTGAGGGCCCCCTGGCATGACCTCATCTGAACCTAACCACCCCAAAGAGCCCATCTCCTAATGTGGACTGGGTGGGTGGACACAATTCAGTCCTCGCCACCCTTCTCCTCTCCTGGACAGAACTTAACCCCAGCACTTAGTTCAGAGCCGGGCACTCACTAGGCCCCAGTTGATACTCAGATGAATAGATAAAAGTGACCTAAGTGTATAGGTCAATTTCAAATCTGTCTCCTATCCTCCAGAATGGTCTGTGTTCTCCCCCTTTCCTTCTGTTTCTGCCTATATGGTTATGAAGTCGTCATGTTAAGAGGAAAAAGAAAACAAAAGACAAAGTATGAGATTTGGGCACGGAGAGGGCTTCTGAAGCCTTAAAAGAACGGGTTATATAAACTCAGAGTAAAACTTTCAAGGTGTCTCGTTAAGCAAAGAGGTGACTAAAATCAGTTTCTATTGACGGCAGCTGTACGCTACAGGAAAAGCCAGATAACCCCTAAGGAATGGGCAGTATTGGGAGAAACCCAGAATGCCACACAAGTCCCTCTGGACCGGCAGGAAATAGGTGTCAACAACAGTCTTTGTGCAGAGATGTGCATGGGATTTCTTACTACGCCAAAAGCCAGGCAGGTGTCAGACACTAGTGGAATGACCTCAGAGAACACACGCGCCAATCTGCAGGGACTTTCACCCACCTAAGGACAAACAGCCTTAGCACCAAGACAGGTAGTGGACTGAAACCATCACAATGACACCAGGACAAAGTGAAACAATGACCCCTGTCGTCTGTCACCACTAGATGTGGCCAGGGCACACAATGTTCTCTTGGCAATTGGTAAATGGAGGGACAGAATCAAGCATTCATCGTACCCTTTCCTTTATAAGAAAGCATTTTTCTTTGTAGAATTCCAGCTAGTAGAAGCAAAAGGGATGATAGAACTTAAAAATTTACCATCTTGCACGCCGGCTGGTGTGGCTCAGTTGATTGGAGCGTTGCCCCGTAACCCAAAAGCTGGTAGATTTGGTTCTGGGTCAGGGCACATGGCATATTCTGCCATGTATAATGTGCACCCGTGTTTTCGGCCCAAACTTTCAGGAAAAAAACATCTTTCATTTTAATTTTAATTCAATTTTTATTTCTTTATATTTAGAAAGAAAAACATGATCATGTTCCAGGGTATCATTTTGCATACGGATATCATCATTGCTTTCTAGAGTCACACTTTTAATGCATCAGCATAAATAAAAGAACTAAAAACATTTATATAGACACAGAATTAGTACTACCCATATACAATGCACAGCCTCAATTTTCCCTAAAAAATTTGGGCAAAAAAGTGCACATTATACATGGAAAAATACGGTACCTAGGTTGTGGGTTCGGTCTGGCCAAGGTGCAGACGAGAGGCAAGCAATCTAATGTTCCTCCCTCACATCGATGAGCTGTTTCCCTCCCTTTCCCTCTCTTTAAGGTCAATGAGCATGTTCTCGGGTGAGGATTAAAAACCTTCGCTATCTTGCGAGCAGTGATGAAACAGTAAGCTCAGGCAATGGCCATCATGAGAGGCTAGAATCTCCAGGGAAGGTTGATGGGAAGGGAGCTTTATAAAGGAGGGACCAGGTAAGCACCACCTGAGCCTGCAGGGCCATCGTGGCAGCACCAGAAGTGTCGGGAGCTGTGGTACACCCCCGGGGGGACAGCCATAGCAAATCCACAATACTTCCTCTCAGTTCTTCTTGCAGAAAAAACTGAGCCTGAGTGTGCCTCTGGTCCTGACTTCCCACCCACAGGAAATGCAGGGAACAGAAGAGCACCGTGGGCCACAGAAGACATCTGAGGGAGCAAAAAGCCAAACACAGAGTGTGGAACATTCCAGAAGACAATTGATCTACTCTGAGAAATCAATGGCCTTAAAATAAAAGGAGAGGTAAGATTGCTACAGATGCTAAAAGAGACCTGAGGAGACACACAACCGAGTGAGATGTGTGGGCCTTCTCCAACCCGATGCCAACGACACCAACGGTCATGACGACTTTTAGATAATCAGGGAAATGACTACAGACAGGTTCTAGATGATAATAAATAAATTATTGTCAGCCCTGGTGGCTGCTGTGGCTCAGTGGATTGAGCTCCAGCCTGTGAACCAAAGGGTGGCTGGTTCGATTCCCAGTCACATGGCACATGCCTGGGTTGCGGGCTGGGTCCCCAGTGGGGGATCATGTGAGGGGCAACCACACATTGATGTTTCTCTCCCTCTCTTTGTCCCTCCCTTCCCCTCTCTCTGTCTCAAAATAGCTGAATAAAATCTAAAAAAATAAATAAATTATTGTTAACTTTATTGATGTTCAATGGCGTGTGTTTTTCTTCCTTTTAAAAATATTCTTATCAGCAAGAGAAGCACACTAAAGTAGTGATAAGAAGCATGACCCGGATCTTGGATTGCTTCAGAACAATACAGAACACACAGAAGGGGAACTAGGTAAAATAGCACTCGCAAAATGTTGATAATTGCTGTCGCCAAGTGATGAGTATATATGGGCTGATTATACTATTTTGCCCAATTTTGTATACGTTTGAAATTTTCTGTAACAAAAAGCTAAAAGAGACAGCAGAAAGAGTGTTCTGGGCTCTGGTTTCAGTTCTGTCACGACCAGTTTTCAAACTTGACCTGGTCAGTTTCCCTCCTGGCCTTCAGTTTCCTTATCCGCAGATCAGCTCCTAGGAAGGACAAGCTTCCAGGGCCTGAGGGCTGCGTGCGTGTGCGTTCTCCACCCTCTTCAACCGGGAAGCCGTTTCTGCTGCACTCCCCACTTGCATCCCGGAGGGGCTGCGCCCTGCGTGCGGGCTGTGTGGGGAGAAAGGGGGTCTCAGGGGGAAGTGGAATGCAGAACCAGCCCAAGGTTACACAGGATAATCAGACTTTGTTTGTGCTTCTTTTCAACTCGTCAAGGAACAGCAAAAAGGCAAACAGAATCATCTGATGTAATTTCCTTTCCTGTTTTGTTTTTCAGTGTACGCTGTTGGTTCATTTCTGTGCTGAGGGTCTGGACAGAACTGCTTCTTCACCAGCTGAGCTGGCCCACTGCGGAGGGAATGGCTTTGGAGTGATGTGGCTGGCTCAGCTCAAAACACTGTTACCCAACATTTCAGTTTTTGTTAACAAAAGTCCAGATGTGTAGGAAAATGTTTGCAATGAGGCAGGAGCAACTTATAAGAAGGGTGAGCAAAGGAAAGCTCTTAATGAGTAGCTGTAAGTTTTGGAGAAACACCGATCTGGCTTCTGAATCCCTGTCCTCTCTTTCAGCCACTGTGTGTTCAGGGTAATATTACACTGAGCTAAATGTCAACGGGATGATATCTATGCAAAAAAAGAAAAAAAGTGCACCCAATAGGGAAATGACTGGATTGAGCTAGAGTTCTCTGATGCTGGAGTTCACATCCCATAGCTTCAAATACAACCTAGATGCCAAAGACGCTCAGGTTTGCATCTCCACCCTCATCTCTCCTGGGAAGCACAGACCCCTATAGCCAATGTCCTCCTCAAGGTCTCTACTTGGAGGTTTGGCAGGTTCCTCAAACCTGACCTATCCACCCCCGTGTGAACTCAGGATGTCCCCTCCCGCCACCGTCCAGCATTCTACCTGCAGTCTTCCCTTTTCAATAAAAGGCATCTCCATGCTTCCAGTCGCTCAGGCCAAATCTTGGAGTGACCTTTGACTCCCCTTTTACTCCCACATCCTGCCTCTGATTCATCAGCAAATCCTGTTTGATGCTCCCTTCAAAATATTTCTGTTTTCCCTGCCTCCTCCTTTGGCAGAGTATGAATTAGGGTCCCTGATTAGAACTGGTTCATCACCTTACCTCCAAAAGTCACACAGCCTTGTCTCTCTCCAGTTCTGCCTTGAGAAAAACAGGACTCTCTGACGTCTGTTGATGCTTCTTGCAGGCGCAAGAATCTCAGGACTCCCTGGAGAGACCTCAGCTGGAGACACTTGTCCCCATATGGCTGTGCATCTGCCTCTCTAATTCCGCCAAGCCCCTGAGCCCTTCCACCCACCCAGCCTTCTGGAGCACTCTGTCAGTTGTCAGCTAAGGGCTCTGTGTCCTCCACCTGTTCTCTAGGTGTTCCCCTCGTCACCCTTCTCTGGCCCAGCACTGCCCAACAGACATGCAATGCGAGCCCCACATGTATTCTGAGTTTGTTAGTAGTCACATTAAAATAAGTAGAAAGAAGTAGGTAAAATTAACTTTCATAAAATATTTTATCCAGCACAATAAATCTGACATGCAAAAGCATGTTTGTGCAACCCAACATATTTCAACATGAAAAAGTAAAAAATATTAATGGGGTATTTTACGTCTTTTTTTTCATACTGCCTTTGAAACCTGGAGTGTATATTATCCTTAGAGCATATCTCAATTTAGGTTTTTAGTGGTTACTGAGAAGTGTAATCCTACCAAAACAATAAAGTTGTGTGTAACAGAAAAATATTTTATACTGCTCCAGTTTTTAAATTCACTGGAATTAAATTCAATTAAAAATTCTGTTCCTCTGCTGCACCAGCTGCATTTCAAGTGCTCAGTAGCCACACGTGGCTGGCGGCCCCCCTATCCGACTGTGCAGGGCCCAGCGAAACCTTGCCTTGCCTGCGACGCTGTCATCAGTGGGCACTTTCAGCGGGCGTGTGTTTGTGTATCTAGGTGCCTGCGTGTGTTCCATGCCATCCATTGCCCCTTTCCCGGAACCTTCTCTCTCCCATGGCCATATCTCCCATCCTTGTGGCTACAGTAGCCTACCAAAGTCAGGGTAGGTGATTTATTCCTTGAAGATTTCACTTCCTGGCTCTCTGTTACTCCCTCTAACACTCTCCCGTCACGATCCTTGGTAACATCAATATCATTATAAATGATATTTTCAACATACTGGTCTCTCAGTTCTTCACCGATGGTCTTGTTTCCTCAGCCCTTCGTCCGTGGCCTTGCCCAACCTGTCCTGTCCAATATCAGCACTCTCTCATGCATACCAATGTCCTATCATGCCCTCTGGTAGCCTCTTGTTAACGAGACCACAAGTTACACAATATTCCTGATGGAAGAAAAAGACCACCTTCAGGTAGTGCAGCAATTTACAACCTTCATCTCACGGCACATGTAATTACTGCAATTCTGTGGCATACCAAAAAATATATATTTGCCAATCAAAAAAATGGGTATAGTTTTGATTAATTTACCAAAAAAATGTTGATTACTTACTCTTTTTGCTCCAAAGTGACTTCTTAAAAAATCAGGCGCCTAGCCCTGGTGGGGTAGCTCAACCAGTTAGAGCGCCCTGGGGATACACCAGGGTTGCAGGTTCCATCCCCCCCCCCCCAGACACAAACAAGAATCAAGGAATTAATGCATAAATAAGTGGAAAAACAAATTGATGGGGTTTTTTACTCTCTCTCCTCTCCTTTCTCTCTCTCTAAAACCAATAAATAAAAAATTAAGGAAATAATCAGGTGCCTACACTTGTATGTAGGGAATTCGGATACCCAGGATTAACCAATCAGATGCAACCTTATTATGCGTCTGTGACCAATAAGACGCAACTCTGTTCTATGACCTATATATTTATGGTTCAAGGCAGGGGGCTCTCACACCCGCTGGCTGTCCTGATGGCTGTTGTCATTATTTTCTTTGACAAGCTAAGGGAAAAGAGGTCAGTGCCCCTGACTAACTAGTCAGGTACTGCATGCTTTAAAAATTCTTGCAGCACACCAGTTGAAAATCGCTGAGTTAGAGTATTGATCCCAGTCTTTCGCCATTACAAAGCCTACACATGAGCGCCACCTAGAGGAGCCATCGTGTACTGGGGGAGTGTTGGGAGGCAGGCAGGCGAGTGTGCTCCTGAGTTTACTAGCCCCGTGTCATTACCGACCTTACTTTTCTTGCCTTTATAGTAAGAAGAATAATTGCTGCTCCAGCAGCTGCAATAAAGTTTAATGGGTAATACATGGAAGGCATCGCTAATGTGCATAGCATCGAGTTAAATTCTCAATAAAAATGAACAGCAGCAATGAGAAGACAGTGTCCAGCATAGCCACTTCCAAGCTGTGAACCCACACAGGAAACCTGTGCTGAACAAATTCTTTTATTAAGTATCATTGATTTTTGGCTTCGGGTGCGAGATACATATTCTACACTAAAAAGTGAAGAATGCTAATTACACAACCGGTAGTCATGCTTTGAATCTACTTCAAGAAATTCTTTGTTTGTTATATATTATCATAAAAACATGTCTCATCATGAACCTTTAAGTGTAGGGTTTTTAATGCTAGTAGGAGAATTACTGGAAGATGATTTAAGCTCAACGTTTTCTCCTGGAAAAGAACTTTAAACACTGTGTGCATGTACTGTCGCCTAGTGGTAGCTTGGAGAACATGTCTCCAATGTATTCTGGAGCTGTTAGCTGACCTAATGAGTTTTACCCTGTCTGAGCAGGGTTTCTAGCTTGGTTGCTGGGCTATTGGCCTTGTGTTATTCTGAGCCCTCCTGGACAATCCTAACTTCCATACTGGTAGGTGAGTGGGTGTCACAATGGGTCCCTTATGGCATCACCGCCCCTCCCTTGGTTACTTGATTCTGGGAATTGCCTGTCAACCTGCCCCAGCCCAGCTCCCAGGCTCAGAGAGACCCACCCAGTAACTGTCCTTCCCTCCTTCTAGCTCCTGCTTCTTCTATCCCTGCCCCTGCCCTACATGTCCAGAGTGAAGTCAATTGTAATCATGTTTTAGAAAAACTGTTATACTTCATTCCTTTGTGATGTCATTAATATTTCATAGATTTTTAAAAATTACATGTAACTGCTGAGAAATTTTCCTTTTTCTGCCAGTGCATTATGTCTCTCTTGCCTTCTCAGAGTGGTTGTGAGTCATCAGAGGCAAGAACAAAATAACAGTATCTCTACCCTTCCTACAGCAGTGTGTTACACACGTTCTCGAGTATTTGCTGATGGGTAGATGATCATTCTCCATGTATCCATGTGTGCGTGTGTGCATGTGTGCGTGTGTGTGTGTGTGTGTTTTAGGTGACAGAAGCCAATCTATGTAAGAAAGAAAAACCTCTTTGTTCACCAGGATCAAGGGCAGGTTCATTGTGTACCTTAATTTATTATGATAGTCAGAACTCCCAGCACAGTGCTGTATGGGTGAGAGGTAATATAAAACTTTCTGAATAAATCACAAATGAATGAGATATATTTCAAATAAACGGCAGTAAAAAGAATAGATAATTACACAGATAAGTCCTAAATGAAGAGTTGTCATCAGGGCTAATAAAATATTTTGAATGTCATTTGCTCTAAAAAATAACAGGGAAGCTCTGGACTGGGCCAAAGCCCTGTCCATCCAGCAAGGCCCCACAGCAGCAGCAGCAGGAGGAAGTGGCTGGTGGGCTACAACTGGAACATGCCGGAAGCTTGTTTGTGGGTTTCTGGACCCCCGTTTGGCTTGTGACCTTATCACTTCATGTCTCTGCCTCCTCCTGATCTGTCAGTCCTCAGCTGTGGCTCCTGGCTCTCCCTGCGCATTGCTGCTGTCAGGTGTGATGAACTGGGACTCTGTCTTGTTGATGACGCTCAACAGCAGATTCTCTGGTACCTGGGGTCTGTCACTCGGGAATTAGGGGTATGTATTGGTCTTGTAAGTTTACAAAAACAGTTTGCCCTTATCCAGCAAGGTTAAATGTGGATCCCTCCTGTGAACCAGCAATTCTACTCTTAGATACACAAAAGTGTTACTCTCAAATTGCTAAACACAATTTTCATATAAATGTTGAGCTATATTAGAATTTTACTTGACCCCAAAATGAAAAAAATGAATTATAATGTGAAATTTATTCAATGAGGACATGAGGTTTTTATATGATGATGGAAGAAGAAATATTAAATAAAATTATTATATTTGATGCAAAACTGATTATTATCCCACAGGACAATAATACTGCAGCATTTGGTGTTATCTCCTTTACTGAGTGCTTAAAAAATCAGTTTTCTACAAACTTGTTAGAACCCCAATAAATGACAAAAGTCAATAAAATTTTATTCTATGATATTCAGATGACTTTTAAGTAGACTTAAAAAAAGTTATACACACACACAAAATACAATAATCTTTCTGCTTTACTTCAAAATTTTGAATAGTTATGCCAAATAGTTATATAATCTATAGCAATTCTTGCATACCTGCCCCCAGGCACATTTGCAAGATTTTTCAAAATTAGTATTGTCTTCATTAGCAAAATCTAGAATCCACTCATGACGTGGCCACCAGCCTGTGGTGACCGCGGAACGCTGGGGATGGCTCATCAAAACATGAGAAAAACATACACAGAGACAACGGAGTCCTATGGAGAAATAGGGACGAAACAGCCACTCTCTCTAGTGGAGAGTGTTCCATTTTCCCACTCAAGCAGGCTTTTATTAAGAATACAGACACAGTTTGTGGATTACAGTCTGGCAGGAAAGATCAAAAGTAATAGGTAATTTTCAAAGGGTCTGACAGAACTCCCACTAGAATTCTGGGCTGAGAGTTTGTGTTTTATCACTTAAAAAGACTACAGGACATAAAAGGCTAGTCTCGTTTCCTGCCTGTGCCTTCATATTCTAATTCAATAGCATCCTCCAGCAAGCAGATCTCACAGGATCTTGCCTATTTTATGTCCCAGGCCTGATTACCACAGGGGTCCGCCGACTCTGGTCTGGACTATGCCGCCCCTGTTATTTCTGCAGGCCTGAGTCAGGCAGAGGAGATAAGGCAGCCAGGAGACTTGGATTTCTCACAACTAAGAACAAGGACTCAAACTTTAACAAAGCCGAGGGGGCAGGGGTCGATGTCCCTCACCCCTTCATTTCCACAGCCCCGAGTCCCTTCCCTGAGGCCTCCACATGATCATGCCTGTCTTAGGTGATTCCCTCCATGGGAAATCTTACCCGTCATTGGCTAACTGGTCAAGCATTGGGGGCCGGCACAGAACAGGCAGCGTTCATGCCAGGGAAATAAGTTTTGTCTCCTTAGTGGTTCCTGGTTCGGAGGTCTCTCACTCAGCCTTAGCCATGGGGGGTTACAGCTTCCTGAGACCAGGCAGGGTGGGCCCCAACACACTCAAATATTAAGAGAGCAATAGAAAAGTTTTGACCATGAAATACTGTGTGAAAGTGAATGAACTACAGCTACATATGCCAACATGGAATAATTCCACAGTGTAATTTTGACATGATGTGACTTTTGGCTAGGCAGTATACATTGCTTCAGCCAATGTGATCAGTGGACACGACCTATCGAAAGCTACAATGAACTTGCACATTTTGGTCTTGCTCTCTTGTGCTTGTTTTGCCATCCAGAGAATACACCTCAGGGAGCCATAGGTCCAAACAGATTAGAGACATGTGGGCCAGATCTGGTCAGAGCCTGGATGCTGAGTCCAGTCCCATAAGCTCCACTGACCCCCAGTCACACAGCCGCGCTATGAATGCTTATCGTGACATCCCACTGAGACTTGGTATGGTTATGTTGCCTTACTGAGCAATAGCTACATAAAACAGACTAAAATCATTTACACAAAAGTTCTAATACATGCAGATGTAGTTAGTGAATTCTTCGAACATACCATAAAAGGTGTGGTAAAACTATAAAGGAAAAAAAAGGGACTAATGAGCATAAAATTCAGGATAGCAGTTCCCCTGGGTGTGAAGGAGAGATGGTGCTTGAAGGCACACAGAGAACCTCAAGGATAATGGTGGTCTGTGTCTTAAGCTGAGAAGTGGGCACACAGTTAATTTATTAGTACTCACTAAAGCTTCATACACATATTATAAAATCTCTCATATACACTATATATTTCAGTTTCCTTCAGATAGGTCAAAGTAACTACAGACAAAACCTTGAAATGCAATGAAGTACATTAGAGCCTGGAACACAGCTCACACAGGAACTGGCACAAAACTTTAGTTCCATAAACCAAACTCATTCACATACGTGTTATCAAAAAAAGGACAATCGTATATAATTGTAACCAAAGATGGGGAGACAAGGAAAAAGGAGAGCAGGAAGCTCATCATCAAAAATGGAAAACGCTGCCACAAGGCAAATGAAAAGTAGGACCAAATATTTCAGTTAAATGATGGAGTTAATGAGGTCGCCACCTCTAGAAGCAAGAGGCAAATGTGGAGATACACGAGACTCCAGAGGAAATATTAGGGGTAAAGGATGAGATGAAAAGAGGGCTGAAGGCGAGGGGAAAATAGAAAAGGTCCAATGACCTGCAATGCTTTGCTCTGACAGCAGACAGTGGGAGGAGGAGGAGGAAGTTCTTTGGGTGCCATGTAGAGCTATTTGCCTCTTAAGAACATGTGCATTTGTCATTAGGATCTTGAAAAAAGGATAAAAAGCAACTTTTCCTACCCTTGGCCCAGGTTTGAGTCCCCTTGGCCCTGTCCCGGCAGCAGTGACTGGGACTCTAGGGCCTGGGAGACCATTCCCCATGCGGACCCAGGCGTTCTCAGCAACCTGCTAGCACCCAGTCTTCCCTCCAGCCAGTCTGAGCTCTGTGTACTGGGCCTCTTGAGCATCAGCATTCTCTAAAACAGGCCTCTACTCCTTGCTCAGCATAACAATCCCAAATCCCCCATTCCCCTGGGCACTGCTGCTCTGTTCCCAACAAGTGAAGCCCCCAGAACTGAGAGCCTCTGAGCCCCCAGCCCACTATGACTCCAATGCTGCCACTGCCAGGGTCCAGCCCCTCCCCTCCAGGCTCCATTCCTTCTGATTCGGTTGACCACGTCTGGACATTCAGCATGGAATAGGATGAGAGGGGACATGACTGTAATGGGAGAGGTTTATTTACCATCACCATGGAAACGTCAGCTCATCTACACTAGGTGGGGCTTAGGAGGCGGCAGGTCCCACAACCCTTCTTGGGCTTCCTTCTCATCCCACTTCATTGGACTCCTGGACATTAGGAATCTGAGAGAGAGAAGACAGCCCTGTGTTGTTGAGCTCTGGATTCTAGAGCTTACCACATTGCCAAGTCCATGTGGTCTTGAGAAGACAACCCTCTGTGAACCCACTTTTTAACCTCTCAAATGTGGGACATTTCCTGATCATAGGGAACAGCAGGCAGGTGACATGGAGAGAGAGACAGGCCCAGCCAGAAGACTGTGGGTGGGCACGGTTCTGCCTGCAGTATGGGCTTAGAGACAGGCGGGTCCTGGGAGGTGTCTGTGGATGTCACAAAGGGAGGGAAGGGGCCAAAGCTGTCCCTGAGATGCGCACAGAGTAGGAGCTGGCTGTTGACCAGTAGTCCCTGAGAGAAGATCGAATTCTTCTGTCAGGCCCTGGGGCAAGGCAGAAAGAAGCCGGGGCACAGGCAGACACTCTGCAGCCCCTGCACTTTTTCTGACACATTTTTCCCCAATACCCTGCAAGTGTGAGCCCACTGTTGAGTCCATCTGGAGTCACCTGGGCACTGGGAGACCTGTACCCAGGGTGGGAATGGCTGCTTCAAGACGACAAGACGCCATGGAAATGAGGAAGGTGGCAGGCAGAGTCTCAGTGTAAAGCTCAACAAATCAGGTAGGAGCTCTCGTCAGGGGAAGGTCATGTCCCACTGGTCACCTTGGATGACAGCTGCTTAGTCAGTGACATTCCCTAACCAGCAAGACACTGAAAAGAACTGAAAAGGCAATAAGTGACATGAATGAGGCCCATTACTCATGGAGAAATATGAGAGGATATGAGAAAATGATTCTTCAAATGGAAATGCCTAAGCCAGTTTAGACTTGAACCCATTGGAGCTAAGGAGTATCAAAGTTCACCATGAACACGGAAGACCTCTCTTATCACAAAGCTACAGATGGAGAGGAAAGGACTGGATTGGCATTGGCTGCACCAGCAGAGGCTCTCAGCCCTGGTCAGTCCGATCTGAAGTCTGGGGGAACCTATAACCATTATTTTTTTTTCTTCTGACAAAGTTTACTCAAAGAAAATGTCACCAGATCAACAATGGATTTAGCAGAAGCTCAAAAATGTCACCAAAAGACAAACAGGGAGATATTATCCATTGTGAAAAAAGGACAAACCAGTAAGGAACATCAGCACCTCCAAAGATGCGGATTTCCGAAAAACAAGAGTGGCAGGAGGGGAGCATCAGTTGGCTGGGCGCTGAGCCGCTGGAACCTGGCTGTTCTGTGAGACGCTGGGATCAACCAGCAAAGGAGCCCACAAGAAGAATGGAAGGGAACCAAGAAAGTGGATGCAGCGTCATGGCCCAGCAACAGAAATACATCAGTGACCAGAGCCAATGACACCATCTCCAGGATGACCTGGTCAGGAAACCCTTCCAGAGAGAGGCCCTCCCACCCAGGTTCACTGTGAGGCCAAAACAGACTCAGGCCAGGTCCCCGCCAGTCCATTCACATTCCAGCTACAAAGACCTTCTCCCCTTGTAACAAGAGAGGCTGGCTGCAACTGAACATGGCTTTGAAGATGTGCCCTCCCTAACTCCAGGGGTTTGATTATACCTTCATTAAAATAAACAAAATACATTCACAAACTTGTGCTTCCTGTCATTAAAACCAAACCAGCACACCAACAACCTGACCTGCTGGGTGTCCCTTGGAAACTTGACCCGCTGGCCATGACAAAAGCACTCTGACTTGGAGAGTCTGGAGGGCATTAACCACACCCAGCAGGGTGGCTACTGCAAAGAGCCTGGACCTTGACCTGATTACCCTGGAGACTGAGGCAGGAGGGACACAAGGAGGGCAGCCTCTGAGAGGTCACCCTGTACAGAAAATTGTCAGGACAGGTAAACCTCATGGAGAGCCACCTGTGCTGGTCTGGGTCTGTGCGCACAGAGCAGTAGAGACCCCACCTGTCAGTGCGGTCTGTTCTCTCAGCATCGCCACACTGCCGAGGAGGAAGACAAAGGCACAGAGTTGAGTTAAACTTGACAGCAGCACGTAGCCAGCAGGGGGCCCAGCTGGCCTTTGAACCCCAGCGTCTGAAGGGCATTTTCTGATAAATTGTGGTTCTTTGCACTTCTTGGCCCCTGCCTGCTGCCCGCTCTCACCCTCTGCCTGGGCCTCACTGCTCAGGAGGAGGAAGAGCTGGCTGAGCCCTGGGAGCGCAGAATGGACCCAGCCTGACCAGCAGGGGCTGTGTGCAGGTCTCAGGTTCTCTCTGAGTCCAGGCCCCTCCTGGCAGAAATGAGACCAGGGTGGCAGCACAGAGAACCCTTCAGGGCAGAAGTTTCCAGGGAAAGCCAGAAGGTGTAGAATCTTCCCGAAGTCTCCAAGTCCTGTCCTGTTCCAGGTGGGAGGTAGTGTGGGCACCCACAGCCTCCCTCAGCTCTGGAGCCTGAACCTGAGGCCACAGAGGGGTGTGGGTCCCAGCTCTGGGAGGAGGGAGTCAGCCATGAGTCTACCTCCTTTAGCTTCATCAGCATCCAAACCAAGCAACACCTGTTAATGGCAAAAGAAGAGAGTAAAAGGCCTGAGGGCTTTCGTGATCCCTACTGACTCTGCTGGTGCTCTGGGTCTTGCTCTGCATTGCTCAGTTTCCGTTCCAAATGCAAGGCTAAGATGGACAGAGAGATGGTCATGAGAGAGCAGACGTCAGGGCCAGCCCTGTTTCCTCCCCTCCCTGGGCACCGTGGCTGATGCCACTGGCTCGGGCAGAGTTATGTGGGTACACGTGCTCCCTGACGGTCCCTCTGGGAGTCTGACCCCCTGGTGCCTGCAGCACAGCCGGCACCAGCTGCAGCAGGATCTGTGAGGGGAACATGCTCAGCTCTGAGGTCTAGATGCTGACAGCTATTCCTTCAATTCCTTCACTCTTGTCTTTAATTGGGGTTTTCAGACATATGAGGATTATAAAAAACACCACACTCAAAGGGTTATTGGAAGTTTCATTTTGTTTCCATGACTGTGGTCCCCTAAGGGACAGTAAAATAAGTGACCACACTCCTGTTATCTGAACTGCAGGGTCCAGGCCAGGTGGGCTGGGGACGGCTGTGCCTCCTGTGGCAGCCTGGGATGGGAGAGGCCAGGTATTTTATATGGCAGAATCGGTCCCTCGAGCAAAAAGAACTACCCATCTGCACCACTGGGGTGCCCAGGTGAGGGCTCCATGTCTTACCTTCCCACTCAGAGGAGTGGGCTGTGCAGGGCAGACTGGGGACCCGACCCTTCGTTCCTGTCGCCTCCTGAGCCAGGACCAGTGATGGGTGTGTCAGGCTCCTCCTGCGACATGGCCCCTGCAGCAGTTGTGGAGTCGCACCTCGGCCCTTGTTGGTGCTGAGGTGAGAGGTGTTCGGGAGGGTGCTGGTCCCCTCTGCTCAAGGAGCACGCCAGTTGTCAACCACTCCAAGGGGACCTTATTGCACACTGTGCTGCAGGGAGGACAGTAAGGTTTGTCTGACCGTGGGCGTGTCTCAGTGTGTCCCTTCTCCAATGTGTCCCCCTGTGTTTGAGGGTACTTGCTCAGCAAAACGTTCCCTTCGCCTGAGGGCCCAGGTGATTCTTCTGATGAGCTCAGGAGACTATTTTCACGGGCCCCATAAGGTTGTGGCCCTGGGCACTCTGCCACCCTGCCCAGTGACTAAGGGGCCCCTGGCCACCCTGGTTGTGGCTGCAGTCCCTTCCTTCCCCACTCTGCCCAAAGACATTTCTGTGGGATCTCTGTGTAGAGGACAGAGCCCAGTAGCTCCACGACCCAGGATGGCTCCCAGGTCCCCACTGATCAGCGTGTGTCTGCCCTGCCAATGGGACTCTCTGTGCTGCTCAGCTCTTATCGCCCTCTGACATGTGGGTGGTGTTCCTAGAGGCCCCCAGTGCTCGAAGCCTATTTTGTGGATTCACTCCAGATCACGACTCATTCCCATTGGGAGATGCTCGCCCCACGCCCGCTTACAGGTGAGGAAGTGGAAACGCAGAGAAGTGTCATAGGTGCCCGAGGCCAGAGAGTTCATAATGAGGCAGCTGGTGTTGAAACAGAGCTCACCTTCGAGCACCAGGGTCCTGTCCCCTCTGTGTGGGCCGCTGGGGCCATGTCAACAGCAGGGGGAGCACCTTCACCGCGACCAGTGCCGGGCTGGTGTGAGGGCGGATGGGGGCATCGAGAACGGGACAGCAGCAGCCTGGGTCGCACCCTCATCTCCTCCTGCACCCTCGGAGCCCCATCCCCTCCCAGACCCAATTCTTAACTACCCCAGAGATTCTCACACTCGGCCTCTCGGGCCACCTGAGCTCCCGGGGCTGCAGGGAGGCGTTTCCCCACCAAACACTCCAAACCCCTAGGTTTCTTTCAAGTGAAAGGAATGACACAAGTGGTAACATTTCCTCTGGTAACTTAAACACCAAAACACAACAGGGCATCTGGCTGACTCCCAGGAGAGGGATAAGAGGAAGCCATGGGAACCTGTCTGAGTCTAGTCCCTCACCAGTCACCGGGAGGTAACAGTGCCTCAGGTTGTAAGAGAAGAGGCAGCATCTTCCTGGGGCCACTCCAGCCCTGGATGGGTCAGCAGGAGGAGGGGGCCGTTCCCCAGGGGCAGCTTCTAGTGCAGGAGGAGTACCCGTGATCTCCCCAAGGAGGGGCTGTCCCTGGCACTAAAATGCAGGGAAACAGAAGCACAGGGGGTGACATCACCCACAGAGGGTGGCTTTGTTGTCATGTCAGAACTGGGGTGTGGCCCAGGGTATTGAGGCCCCTGGAGCACCGCCTGCAAGGACAGGTCTGGAGGTCAGCAGGTGGGCACACTTAGGTCCTGAAGAGCCGGGCACCAGCTTCAAGGTCCCTCCACACTAGACTGCCGCTCCCATGGGGCCTTGGTCTGTGCCCTAGCAGGGGCTGGGTAAAACCAGAGCCCAGGTTCAGACCTTGAACTCCAGTGTCAACCATGGTGGGTCCCCTTCTCCCTCCCCAGGGGACAGGCAGCCCCTCTCCACCTGACAGCTCAGATCCTGGGACCCTCTCCTAGTCCCTGTGCCCAGAGCTGCTCCTCCCTGCTCCCAGGTCCCCAGGCTGTCCCCAGTCTGCTGTGATAGAGACCTGCCCTCAGGCCAGGTGAGGCAGTGCAGCCCCTGGGGGACTGCCTGAGCCAGGAGGGGAGCCCTGCTGTGTACTGTCACCTCTCACCAGGCAGATGGTGACCTTGTCCATCCTCCTGAGATCCCCTGCCTGCCCATGAGCCACCAGGTGTTTGCACTTCTCTGGGACGCTTGCGCAGGCTCACACTTTGTCCCTGTGTGGCCTGACCTGCTGATGATGTGCCACTTACCCAACTGGGGACCGTCCATCAGCTGCCCTCCTGACTGACTGGGCCTGGGTCAGCAGACAGCTCTGACTCACTGAGACCCCCAAACTGTCTGGTGGAGGCTTTGTCAGTTTAACTGATTCTGTCTTCAAGGAACCACTGCCGATGATCCTGATTGGCTGAGAAGCAGGCCCCACCTGACCAACTGATGACCAGCTAGTGGTCACCAGGTACCGGGGTGACGGACCAGACCTCAGAGCCAGCAGGGCCTTACAGATAGCTGTCAGACATCAGAGGGGGAGAGTGGGTGGGGAATGCAGGGGGCCAATGTCCTCAGACTCAGCCACTGTCTGTACTCAAGGTCCCATCAGGCTCAACTCTGCGGGGCCTGAAAATATATTCAGTGCTGTACAGAGTTCGCATAGTAGCTATCTAGCAAGAAGTCGGGGCCACCTCTCCAAGGTGACCCTTTGGAAAGGTCAGGAAGGTGCCAGAATAAAACTAGACAAATCTCATTCTGCTGCTACTCCCTTAAGTCCAGGGTTTATTGGAGGTTTGCCACCTTAGGAAATGCCAAGGTTTAGCATGAACTGTGCCCTTCAAAATTCATATTTTGAAGACCTAACCCCCAATGTGATGGTATTTGGAGCTGGAGTTAGGGCCTTTGGGTTGTGATTAGTTTAGATGAGGTCACGAGGATGGAGGCTTCATGATGGGACTGGTCCCTTTATAAGAAGAGCCATCAGCTTCCTGTCTTTCTCATATGAGGAGACAGTGAAAAGATGGTCATCACAAACCAGGAGGAGAATTTCCACCGTAAACTGAGTCCTACCAGACCTTGATCTTGAACTTTCCAGCCTCCTGAACCGTGAACAATAAACTTCTGTTGTCTGAGCCATCCAGTCTTCAGTGTTTTTTGCAGCGGCCTGAGCAGACCAGAAACACCTTTCCTCATTGTGTGTGGTGAAAACTAGGCAGCTGTACTTTTTCCTCATGAATGCCCTCTAATTCTTACACTGAGCAACTGACTGGTTTTGGTCAGGCATTGTGGATTTCAGTAATTAATCCATGTAGATTTAAGGTGTTTCAGTAATTTGGGGACACATTTTTGAGTAATAGCTCTCATTTGCTGAGGCCCTGAGTTAAGGGTTTCATAGGCATTACCCCACTAGATCTTCACAATCATCCTGGAAGTGGTTCTGTAATATACCCATTTAGCACACGAGGAAACTGAGCCCCAGAGAGGTGAGGTGATTTGCCCAAGCTGACCCAGCTGGAGAGATCTGGGGCCCAGGGGAAATGCAGGACTGCTGGCGTCAGAGGCCACTGGGCCGTGTTCCGCCTCTCCTCCGCATAGAAACTAGACACCAATGGTTAATGATCGTGACTGGTTCCCTGAGCAAATGGGTCCACGGAATGAGAGATTAGTGTCAGTCTGTCCCAAATACCCTCTGCTGTGGCCTCCTCTGCTTGGAAGAGGCCCAGGGACTAGTCCAGCTCTCTCCTGGGAAGTGGGCGTTCAGGGGTACTTCTGACTTGGAGGGCGACTGGGACTGTGGTGACTGAAGGGACATGTCCTCAAGAGAAGGGACGACAGGGAGGAATTGGCCACGCCCCCCCTCCCTCATCAGAAATCCTGTTTCTCTTTGAGAAGTCAGATACTGGCTTCCCCAGAAAGGCCTCCCGGATGTCTGTGGCTGACACTCGTTCCTTTCCCCCCCTCTGCATCCCCTAGCCGTTTTCTGGCTTTCATCCAGGTTTGGCCACTCTGGCTCTGCGTCTTGGTCAACTTGCGAGCCTAGCTCACCCAGTAAGCGTTCCATTCCTTAAGTGCCCAAACATGGCCTTCTCCTGGCCTCCCACAGTTCCAGTCACGGTGCCAAAAACAATACTGGCCTGGAGTTATTCCAGGGATACGGTAAGAAATAAATGTGTCTTGTGCATAGAGGACAGCGGGGCACTTTAATGAGGGAGGCCAAGTTCCCAGAGGAGCAGTGAAAAGAACGCTCTTCGTTTCAGATAAATTAGAATAGCTGCTACACAGTCAGCCACCAGAGGGCGCTCCGCACAAAAGGATCCCGAAGACGCTCTTCAACCCTTAAAACTATCTTCCTCCGAATTCAGCAGTCAGTGCTGTCTGGTAGAAGGGGCACTAAGTCCCGCGCGGCTGGCCGGTTTTGCTGGCATTTTCCCCGGGGGAACAGAGGCCAAGAACATCACCAAATCAATGGGCTGTGGTTTGCTGGAAGAAGAGTAAGGCTGGTTAAAGACAGTGCGGTTAGAGCTGGTCCCTGCCTTACCAATTTCTGGACGTGCGACACTAAGAAAATCATTCTCTGTTCTGGGCCTGGTTTCCCTGTCTTTTTTTTTTTTTTTAAGATTTTATTTATTTATTTTTAGAGAGGGAAGGGAGGGAGAAAGAGAGAGAGAGAGAAACATCAATGTGCGGTTGCTGGGGGCCGTGGCCTGCAACCTAGGTATGTGGCCTGCAACCTAGGTATGTGCCCTGACTGGGAATCGAACCTATGATGCTTTGATTTGCAGCCCGCGCTCAATCCACTGAGCTACGCCAGCCAGGGCTGGTTTCCCTGTCTTAAATGGCTGGGCTCGAGTTCCTGCCTGTCCTGGGATATCATTTGCTCTTCTAACCCTCCTTGCTAATGGCCATGCACTTTAGTCCATGTGGAAGCTGAATCCTCTGCTTTCTGCCTCAGTTAGGGAACCACAGTCGTGAAAACCAGGGCTTACTGTGGTAGGTGTGGCCAATGTCCTGGACACTCCCCAGAGTCTTCCTAAGATGAGCCCTGAACAACCGGAGAGTGAGACATTCGGAAAAACCAAAGCAGCCTGCGGTATCATTCAGAAGTGAGCACCATGAGTGCGTGCAGAAGGAAACGACTCCATGCCAATGCTTCTAAACCTCACACATGACGGCGTAGGACAGAGGACTGACTCTCAGTATAAGGGTCCAGCGACACGACTGAACGCAGCACCAGTTGTGGCCGGGTAGCCTAGGGAGGGAGGCAGGGAGGGGTGGGGTAAGAGAATGGGCTGCTTCTGTTGCATTTTATTTCATAGGAGAGACGGACAGATGGATTTCAAGCACCTATGGCAAAAATATCAACTCCGATCAATCTTATTGGTTCTTAAATTGTCTGCTGTAATCCTCTTTTTTTTTTTTAAGATTTTATTTTCAGACAGAGGGAAAGGGGAGAAGAAGGGGAGGGAAACATCAATGTGTGGTTCTCTCTCACATATCCCCCACCAGGAACCAGGCCCAGCACCTAGGCATGTGCCCTGACTGGGAACTGAACCAATGACTCTGGTTCACAGGCCAGTGCTCAATCCACTGAGCCACACAAGCCAGGGCTGTAACCCTCTTTATATTTGACCCATTTCTTTAACTGAAAAGAAAAAAAAATGATTTAAAGTAATTTTTAAAATAACAGAGAGCCCACCAGCCCCTCAGAAACTACCTTAATCTAGGGTAGTGGTTGTTTTGTTTTTGTTTTTGTTTCCCTCTAGCAGAACTTTCCATAATTGAAGGCATATGTTCATTACCTATCTTAGGTTTCCCAGGCCCAGGAGGGGCCTCTCCCTGGATCTAACCAGTCCTACAGCACCTCAAATATTTGGGGCTTTGTCTGTCACATCTATAAACTGGGGAGGGCCTTGTCTGATCTACTTTACTGAGTTTCAACACATATTAAATGAGATATTTGTGAAAACAGCTTGAAAATAAAAATACAAGCAGGTAATAATAATTATTTCCTTGCCAAGCTGTGCATCTCAAGGTCTCGAAAACGGTAACATTAGCATCAACAACGACAGAAGAGAAAATGCAGGGTGTGTGAATACAGCGGTGTAAAAGGGAAGAAAAATGCACTGATGAGAGCTGACACCTCCAAGGAAATAGCTGCTTTTCCCAAATCCCAACTTGAGGCCTACCTTTCAAAATAATGAAAATCATTTTGTGAGAAACGATCCTAGTGGTCACTGTAATCGAATTAAGAATAGAACACATCTCACCACAGTGAGTCAACAGTATTTCCTATGAAAGCCCCAGGGCTTCAGTGCGCAGAGCTGAAATGATGAGCAGAGAGACACCACCACAGAAACGCTCATTAAGTATCAGTATAAATAAACCTGAAGAGAAAGAGAAAAACACTGAGCTGCCCAGAACACTGCAGTGTTCTGCACCCTGGGAACTGACGGGGCTTGGACAGTTTCTCGAGAACCGATTAAACCCAATAGGTGCAGACTTCCTGGGGTGGGAATGAGTCCGCTTCTATTCTAAAATCCTGGTGCTAGCTGAGAAAATTCAAACCTATCAATAGAAACTTTGCAGGAAAATTGTTAATGGTATAAAAGTGCACAGAGACCTTCTGACAGATGATGCCAGGGGAAGCAAACAGCAAAATGAACGGCGAGTGGCAGTTAACTAGCCCCTCCCAGCTCTCCTTGGGTCCATACTCTGCGCAGTACCTCCCGTTTCTCCCGCCCCCGCCCCGCACCATGCTTAAGCATCAGGCTTCTCTGTCCCTCTCACGATGTTCCGAACACAGTCGATTTATCTGGACCATGCTGCTATGGGCTTAAGGTGATGACTCCTCAGGGGGACCCCAAAAGTCAAAGAGGCTGCATGGGAAGGGCAACACAGTGCAGCACAAGGGGTTTTCCATGACCCAACCCTGGAGCTGAGCCCTACTTTCTACATGTGGTCATCATCCTCCATGACAGCTCACAGTTGGTCCCACCTCCTGGTATACATGTCTGGCTAGTTCCCTTGGATACTGAATCATGTCTGGCCCTGGGTGATGCATAGAATATGGTGGAAATGACAGTGACAAGGTGTGAATTCCTAGGCTAAGTCACAAAAGGCTTTGCAGTTGTTGCCTTGCTCTTACACCCCTGTCTCTAAGGAAGCCAACCACTACTCTGTGAGGATGCTCCAGCCGCTCTGTAAGAGACCCACATGGAGAAGAACCAAGGCCTCCTGCCCGTAACCGGCAGCATGCCAGCCTCGTAAGGGAACCCTCTTGGAAGGGCAGCCTCCAGCCCCAGCTGACGTTTGACTGCAGCATCATGAGAGACCTTGAATTTGGGCCACCACAGTGGGCTGCTTCTGAATTGCTGGAACCATGAGAGGTCAATGGTTGTTGTTGTTGTTTTAAATCCTAAAGTTGGGGGCAGTGTGATATATTAGTAAGAATTAACCTTTCTAAGTATTGGGGGTATTTGGGCTGATATTCAGTTGGGAGACACTGATACAGCTACATCAGTTGTTAAACTATTTAACTTTGTAAAGAGTTCTGGACTTGAATTAATGTGACCTTGGACTGCTAGTTTCCCAAGGTCCTTTGCAAAGGCAAATCAAATCAACTTCAGAGAAAGGCCTTGGCCTCAAATTACTTCATCAAATATTTTACAAATACTATGTTCAGGACACAACCAGAGAGAAGAATTTCTTAGGCACCCAGAATGCATTCTTCACCCATGACCTATGTGTTGGAAAAATTAAGCATATGATAGTAATGACTTCAGTGTGTGGTGGGGAGAGAGAAAGAAAGTTGGGAGGGGTAGAAATGGGCCTAGTGGGAGAGGAAAGAGGCTTTTGTTGGTTCCCCAAGATGGGGATGAGCTCTGGGAATGGCAGAGAGCAAACCCCTCTCCTTGCTGTTTTCCAGAGGGTAGCTGGACTTTAAATGGGGCAGCCAAGGAGCTCAGATTCTCATATACCTCAAAAATGCTATCTCCAAGCTCGGCTGGAGAATGGCAAAGTTGCCCCTTCAAGGCGGCCCGCACCATGGGCCATGACAGAAACCAAAGTGTCTAGAAGGCCAAGGCATTCTTACCTGAATGTTCCAGGCTGCACAAAACCCAGAGAGTCCTAGAAAACGTGAGGGAAGAGAAATCCTTCTCCATCCAGGAGGGCAAAGACTTGGAAAAGCTGTATCAGTTTTAGAGAAAAAGTAATGGTGATTTTTTGCATCAAATAATGTAAAATAAAATTAAAACCCACTATAGGAAATTAGCAAGATCTGTGACAAGTCTCTCATTTTACACATGAGGAAGTTAGGAACCAGTGAACTAGAAAGTGAGCCCTAGCATGCTGCCCACACTGTGTGTGGTCTTTCCCTGCATGCCTCTGCCCTGGTGGAGGTTGTCAAATACTGTTTGTACCTTACTCTCAGATATCGGTGCCTTCAGTTTCACAGGCCATCTGGCCCTTCTTTCCCAACGAGCTAATATTGGCCCACCCAAAGTGAAAACCTCAGTATAACATCATTTTGAGTGTTCCCTTGTTTTCTTTCTCAACCAAAATTCCAATACCCACTGCGTTTTCTAGGCAGAAATCCACAAAAAGGCTTTCTTCTGACCCAGCCAACTTATCACATCATACCGTTTTGAGTAGTGCCATCTAGAATATCTTGTTTCTCTGTGCCTTGTTAAACGCTGACAAGTGGGAGCTTCCATCTTCCCCTTTACAAAGTGATTTTGATGAGTGACTCCCCGTGGAGCAGCGGATGGGGTCAGACTTTCCCAAGGGCTCCCTGCCCCCAGGGGGGTTGAGCTGTCTGCTCCTAGAGATGTCTGAGAAGAGTCAGTGAGCCTCTTGCCAGTCTTGCAAGTAGAGAAGTTTGGTCCAGATAACTTTGAAGGTTCCTTCCAGCCTCATCATTATAAACAAATCCTTTTAAAAAGTCCTCACCCAAGGATATGTTTACTGATTTTTAGAGAGAGAGGGAATGAGGAGAGAGAGAAGACAGAGATATTGCTGTGTGAGAGAAACATTGATTGGTATCCTCCCATATTCGCTCTGACCAGGAGTCGAACCCGCAACCAACCAACTGAGCAACCAGGCCAGGGCTAAATTAAACCTTTTGATTTCTCATCATCCCTGGGCGCCTCCTCTGCCTTTCCAACGGCCCCTCTGCATCCATTCACAGCGATCGTTGTTCCTGCATTCTCTGACCTTCCTGGCACGGCAGCCTCTGTCATGGCTCATGGTCTGGAGAGACAAAGCTTTTTTTTTTTTTCCGGAAACACTTTAATTTTTTTTAAAATTACAGTTTACATTCCATGCTATTTTGTGTTAGGTTCAGGTATATAGCAAAGTAGTTAGTCAAGCATATACTTTCCAAAGTGTCCCCCCTCATATTTCTAGCACCCCCCGGCACCACACATAGTTATTACAACATTATTGACTAACCTGGTGCTGCACTTACATCCCCATGCCTATTTGCGCCCACCAATCTGTACTTCTCCTTCCCTTCACCCCTGTTGTCAGTCCCCCAACACCCCTCCCCTCTAAGCCATCAGTCTACTCTCTGTGTGTCCATGAGTCTGTTTCTATTTTGTTTGTTTATATTGTTCTTTAGATTCCACATGTAAGTAAAATCATGTGGTATTTGCAAAGAGACCTAGCTTGCAATTCCAACTTGACCAACAACTAGCTGTGAAAACCTGAGCAAATTCATTAACTCCTCTGAACTGTAGTCCCTTTCTCGCTGCATCCCGGAGCTGCCGTGGCGAAGAGTGGTCGTGACGACTGAGGGCCAGCCAGCACCCAGCACAGAGTTCCTCAGGAGACAGGCGCCTCGGAAGCCTGGTCACCCTGTCTTAGGATCCCTGATTCACAAGTCCTATTTCAACCTCTTGGAGGGCAGGATTCTCACAGGGTTCACATCTTCCCTATCTGCGACCCCTGCTCCACCCTCAGGTCAGGGCCTCACGGCCAGTAGGCACTCCGTCAACTCCTCACTCAAACGTCACTGAGCTACAGGGGCAGGTGCAGCGGGGACAGAGTGGCTCACACAGGTTTACACTCTTAAGGAAGTCACGTCCTAGCCAGTGAGTTAAAAACACAGACAACAGGCCCTGGCTGGCGTAGCTCAGTGGATTGAGCGCGGGCTGCGAACCAGGCATTGCAGGTTCGATTCCCAGTCAGGGCACATGCCTAGGTTGCAGGCCATGTCCCCCAGCAACTGCACATTGATGTTTCTCTCTCTCTCTCTCTCTCTCCCTCTCCCTTCCCTCTCTAAAAATAAATAAATAAAATCTTAAAAAAAACACACACAGACAACAAACACTGAGCTCTTCAAGCTGAGCTATGAGGTTCAGCTTTCCTTAAGCTTATGACTACTGCTGCTTTAGAATATGTCAAAATAATTGACCTGGATGGACAAAAAGTCATTAAATGTGGGAGCACATCAATTAAAGGGTATTTTCTCTCCCATGGGGTCATTAAGAGCTTAGAGAGAAATAGAAGCCGTAATAAAATAATAGTGAGTAGACGGCTGCAATTAAATGTGATTTTCCACAACTTAAGTATCACTTTCAGATAGTGTCAAATTAAAGCATTTCAGAAGACTGCTGAAAAAAGACTTTTCTTATCTAAGTGAAATGCTGGCACAGGAGGCCTCGGAAGAGAAACTGCCAGGTGCTGTTTTATGTGCTTGACGTGTTGGTGCCTAATATCGCCTCAGTGGTTCTGAATTCCACATTGTCTGCAAAATTGCCACTTCACGAAACTGCCTCAGAAATTCCTTCCTAAACGATGCAGGTAGCTGTCAATCACATCTGTCCTGACCGGTTTGCATTTCAGAAACATAGAAATGAAGAAACCCTTTATTCAACCTCGAATTTCCTGTGTTTTCAGAAAAGAAAAATGCTGGTTAGTCAAATAAACCAGAGGGATGACATTTCTTTTTTGTTTCTGTTTGATTTTTAAAAAAGATTTTACTTATTTATTTTTAGGAGAGGGGAAGGGAGGGAGAGAAAGAGGAAGGAAACATCATTGTGAGAGAGACACTGATTGGTTCCCTCTCGCCCCCATCTGGGTACTGAACCCACAACTCAGGCACGTGCCCTGACCTGGAATCCAACCAACGACTTTTCTCTTTGTGGGAGGATGCCCAACCCACTGAGCCACACCAGTCAGGGCTTGTGGGATAAGGTTTTAAAATTATGTTTAATGTATCTTTTTGTTTAAATTGTTAAAAACTAAAAATTCCTGAAGTTTGACCTTTTCATTGTCATGATATATGCCCTGAATCCTTAACATAATGTGGTTTAGTTTAAACAGCAGTCTCTTACCAACTAAGGCTCAGTAGGATTTGCTTGTGAGTCATAGAGAGAACGAGAGAGAGAGAGAGCGAGAGAGAGAGAGAGAGAGAGAGAGGTGGAGACAGATAAAACGGCCAGTTTGGGGAAAGTAGTATACATCCACAGAGAGAGGATTCAGTCTGAGTTTCAACAGATTAGTGTGGTTTGTTCCAGGTAGGATCAAGGCTTAGTGTGGTTCAAGCTCCTAAACTTTATTTCTCAGAAAATAATGCATACATTAAAAATGGAGGTAGAATAGAGAAATTTTCCCTAGATGGCAGGAGCCAAGGTGAATTACAGTTGATAGACTGCACGAACAATACTGGACAAACTTGATTTTTATCAAAGGTCAAAAACATGTAGACTATGGAAACTGACAATTTATATTACATCTCTTATTTATATAAAATTTTAACGTTTTATATTTTTCTAGAACTTGATTTATTATAAACAACCGAAGTGTGCATCTATATATATGCACATATGTGTATATATATATTTAATTGTATGAAGTTCCTGTATTATTGATATAGAATGCAGACATCTGTTTATTGGTTAAAAAATTACAAGGCCAACCTCACTGAAGTGGGTAAAGGGAAATGCTGACCTACGAAACTTGGGAAATGAGTAATGTCTGAAGCACTGAGGGTGGAAGGAACTTCACAGAGGTCTGGAGTCTAGTTGAGAAAGTTATTTTCCTGGGGAGTACAGGCTAGCAGTGCTCAGACTGCTACACACATGTGTTAAAGTAGAAGGGTTCAGCAAATACAGAGCAAATAGTGGGAACCCAATTTCACACTCTGGAAGTGAAAACTACAGATAAGCAAGGGGATTAGCAGGCCAAAGTGGTCCAAGCGGTAATAGAATTGGAGATACCAGTACCAACTCGTGTTTGGCTTAATACAGGCACAGATGGTTACCTCTAGAATTGTGTGTGTGTGTGTGTGTGTGTGTGTGTGTGTGTGTGTGTGTATGGATTAGTATAAACACATACATTTCTTTGTCAGGTAAAGTGAAAAGTACCTAAAAAAGAAAGTGACCTGCAGTAGCAACTGGTACACAAAGGTCCCAGCGCTTGGTGTCTAATGCTGTTCTCCCATAAAGGAAACAAGGCTTCTTGCAGAAATGGCTGATTCTAGGACTGAGGTAGGAAATCTGTAAGATGAGCCTGGAGCACCTGGTAATGTCAGAAAGTAAGGAAATGCTACAAAACAAGCAAGAACATGACAAAACAAGAGAACGTTAGTGGGAGTTTGTCAAAGGGACACAGGAACCAAGTAAAGGATCTCTCAGTGCAAAGATGGAACAATGTGAGCAACAAGATAAAAAATGGAATCTCGGATCATAACCCAGAGCATAACATAAATATTCATGGGTGCACACTACTAAGTAAATTATTGAATAAATAAATGAATGAGGGGAGAAGAGGCAATGCAGAAGAATTACAAATAACTTATGTAGATACTTGGCCCTTGAGGAGGGGAGCATCAATTTCCACTCCTTAAGTGTGTGCTGTTCATAGTGACCTCCTTCCAAAGAGCACAGTGTGGAAAAGGGGCAGAGGATGTGGGAGTGACTTTACGATGGAGAAATCTGACAGACACTACCTCAGGCATGGGATCAAGGTCAACAGCAACAGTGAAATTCATGTTAATAGTAAGTTCCCCTGATATGATGTGGTGAAAATGGCACTTTACCTCCATGTTTTCCCTCCCCAAACCCATACACAAATTCCAGTAGAGAGGCAACCCCACAAAATACTTGACCAGTACTTGGAAACTGTTAGGGTATCAAAAACAATTGGAAAGTCTGAGAAACTGCCACAGGCAAGAAGAACCTCAGGAGACTGTATGATAACTAGATGCAGTCTGCTGTCCTGGATGGGATTCAAGAACAGAAAAAGGACACTAGGTAAAAACTAAGAAAATCTGAGTAAAGCATGGACGTTAGCTAATAATAATGTATCAGTAATTGTTCATTAATGGTGACAAACATACCACAGTAATGGAAGATTTAGCCACAGGGGGAACTGGGCAGAGGGTATTATCTTCTCAATTTTTTAAGTCTAAGTCTTTCCTGGATAAAAGCCTATTTTTTAAAAAAAGTCAAAAGCGATATGGGTTACAGGCTAGATGCAAATCCAAGTCTATGGAAGTTCACAGGAAGAACATCATTAACACTGATTTGCCTTATTGATAGCAGATGCATTTAATTGTCTGAAAAAAGTTTCAATTGACATACCTTAAAACTTTTCATTCTCCAAGTATAATCTACTCAATTTGAAAAACATAATAACTGATAACATTTTTCAGCATTTCAATAAACACCTTATGTCTACAAACTTATGTAATCCTTATAGGAATTGTATTAACATTAATATGTTAATGTGCTATTAATATACCCCCTTTAAAGATGAGGCCACTGTGGTTTAGTGAGGTTTAATGGCTTGCCCAAGTTGGACAGTTAGTCATGAACAGTAAGTCATGAACAACAATTTGAACTTGGGAAGTGTGAATCTTGCACATAGTCTCAACCCTATGCTGTACCCACCAATATTAAGCTAAAGATGAACTTTATTTTAGACTAGTTGATTTGTAGACTATTTTTCGGGCAGAAATTTAAGATCAGAGGCTGTTAACTATTGGATATCCTTAGTTGTGATTCAAACTTGAAAAGAAAAAAGAAAAAAAACATGTCAGTAAAAATTCTCTCCAAAGTAGAACTTGACATACTGTTGGAATAGGTTATTGAACTTAAAACATCAGGTTCTTGCCTGAAAAACTATTCCTACTTATCAAAAGAAGTCCTTCAATGCAAGTGAACATTATGTCCAAGACATAGACTTCTCATAAAAAGATTTTGAAGGAAAATATTTTTCCTCATGGGGACATGGACTTCTCCCCCTTCACTCTTACTCTGCTGTGGGTGAGATTCATGTTAAGATATGATAATATCACAAAGGAGCTGCTACCATCTTCGACCAAAAAAGACTCAGTCTAGCAAATGTTTTTTTCCATAATGTGAATGTGACTTTCAGATCAAGATGGTCTCATCAACAGGTTAGCTCAAGGAACTTAAGTACTTAATCTTTAAAAATTTTAATGTACCTTTTTAAAGGTGAAGCCATCAACAGTTTCTAAACTTAATGGAGCATAGAAAGACCTGAGGAAGATGAAAGCGCCCAATAAATTGTGCCTGAAAGCCTACAATTGTAGAAGACACACGAGCCCCACTCCTGTGCTGTACTGGTGTGATTGGAAAGGAATCCTAGGACTCCAGCTCTGGGCTCCATGTGCTGATTCCTCGGCATTGGTTCCAGGAGGGGCCTTCACATGGTTGGTGCTGGATTTCCTTGGGTCTAACATCACCATGCTGTCAGATCTGGTCATTATCTCTCACTCTCTCCTCTTTGAGTCCTACTTTGGCCATTGCTCTTTTTCCCATGCTTTTTCACAGGGGGAATGCTGGGAAAATATAGGATGTAAAGTTCATTCTGCTTTCATTTAGATTCCTCTTGGGAGACAGCGGACAGCTACGTTGAAGATGGATGATGTATGGAAAGGATCATAGTCGGCAATGGGTCATTAAGCCACTGTTACAGAAGTTAGGTGCATCCATGGAGGATGAGGCCACCAAGGTTTCCCACACCAGGAGTGCCAAGTGCTTTTCTCACACTTTTCTGGATAGTTCCACAGGGTGTGTGGTAAGGATGAAAGGTCTGATGGAAGCAGCAGTGTGGAGGGGCACCTGGCAAGGCCCAGAGAGGGGACTGTGTCCAAAGCCTCTGCACCCAATGTTTCAAAGCATAACATGAAAATCCAGGTGAGAGCAGTAATTCTCTTAGTACCAAGTCTATTTTCATTTCAAGCCAGTGTGTCATTGTTCATATCCTTAGTAAGGTGAGTGCCAAGAGAAGAGAGCAAGAGGCTTGTGGAAGTTCATTCTAAGCCTCTGCTCTTTTTACCTTCAGCAAGACGTGTCATCTCCTGGTTCCAGCAAGTGGGGATAGCAGTCCTGTCCTGCCTTGCTCATGAGACTGTGGTAAGAATCATGGGCTGGCCTGGCCTCTTCCTCACAGAGCTGTCAGGGACCATTACCCAAGTTCCCCAGCCTGCTCTAGTTTTATCTGATGTTTTTAAATACAGTTGTGGGGGAAAGGTAAGAGCTTAAATAGTCTGCAAGTATTAGGAGGTTGAGGATTCTATAAAAGCATCTTG
>PVIA01013106.1:0-33959 GCA_004024845.1 Tonatia bakeri | reverse complement strand
AAGGAGGGAGGGAGGGAGGAGAAAAAGTTATATATGCTTATTTTATTTATCAGTAACATATTTCCAGATTGAGTCTAAAATTTAAGATCTTTATGTACATAATTTGCCAACATGCTACCATTTTAAGTGGATATAAGTAACTCATAGACTTTGTATTTTCATTATTTTATGACAAGGGTATAGTCAGCATTGGTAGGGAGGAGTCTTATTTCTTATGAAAATGATTTTCAGCTAGCAACACAAATATATATGCCCATTAAAATGATAAAAGAACATATACTACTGATACCTCATACAAAAGTAACTGCAGTAACTTTATATGTTTTATAAAAAGTCTTATATCTTATAAAACAACATTAGAAGATAGCTTGAAGAATGTTAATCTTTAAGATTTGCAGTACCTGCTATAATGTTCAGTTCTTTATTGTATATATGGTTCATCCCCCTTTTGACTCTATGAACAGATATAACAAGGTGTCTAAGTAGAAGCAGACATGTTAAAGCTTACCTGGTGAGAGCATTTCACTTTGACCTTCCACTTCATAGTCAGCATTGTGGTGCTATTATAACCAAGCATGATGACTTTTGCTCTAAGATGCATTACTGTGATCTGTTATACAGATCCCATTTTTGCTCATGTTATTAGATATTTCTAGGAACATAATAGAGACCAATCCTACAATGTTTACTATATACTAAATTCTGTAATTTAATTGCACCATTTCATTTTGTCCTTATAAGGTAGGTATTTGGTCAGAAATTTAAAGACAAAGTTACTGAATTTAGACAGGTTAACTAATTTTGTCTTAAATCACATGACTACTGGGTGGCATCTAAGATCTTTTTCCCAAAGATACATATTTTAAACATTGTGCTTTTGTATATGTAAACCTTCTCCAAAGGATTTTTTCTTAAAATTTTTATTCCTTCACCCATTTAATTATTTGAGTTATGAGTTTTCTGGAATTCATCACATGACTGAGAAAACAGTGCTAAGCCCATGCACATTTGATGTTTCAGTCATCTATTCAATCAGTGCTCTGAGCAGCAATGCCAATATTAATACTAACAATTACAATAACAACAAAAACAATTTACATTTGTGCATTAGCTCCTCCTCTTTTCCATACTATGAGTCAGCATTCTTTCCTGTCTCTGGCATGTTTCCTGATCTCCCAAGCCCCAAGATTTACTGTGTATGATTCCTACAAAGAATTACTGGAAAGATCAAAGATTAGATTTCTAAAAAGAAATGTTAACAATAAGTTATTTTTAATATTCTTGAAGAATTAAATGCATCTCTACAGTAACTTTACATTCCAGAGTTACAGCTAAGTTGTTTGGGGATGTAGCTGGGACATGACAGGCTGCTGTTGGTTGCTTTGGATTCTGTGAGTCACTTATCTATTAGAAAGAGTTGACCAGCATGCCATACTCTGGTTTTGGAGCTTGTTTATTGATGCCATCTGTCTATGCATTTATTTTCATATTATATTGATGACTGCTCTTGATTGGAAGCTGAGTTAGGTGCTGAACAGATTTTACTCCATGGTGGACCATGCCCTTTTCTGACTACTACATTAAGATTTAAAAGGTAACTTACTATCCATATTTTCATTGTGTTTCTGTGTTCAGAAAAAGCATTTGAAGATTTTGATTTGGTTGTTACAGGCTGGATGATTTTAGATGGAGCATTAAATGTATGGAAGTGCTGGCTCTTAAATTAGCTAGTATTTTTCTCACTGAGAGACAGACATATTTGAAGATCATGAACTAAAATATTATAAAGTCAGTCAAGAGTTTAGCAGTAATACATGAGACAAACATGCTTTTCCTTAAAATTTAGAATGATTCACTACTATATTAAGGCTGGAGTTTCTATTCCCTTCCTGTTTATCATTCTTTAAAAAAAATCATGATAGATCGTCGCACTACAACCAGGCTTCTGTAAATACTTTTAAGGAGTATGAATATCTTTTTGTTCTAATTTATTCTAAAACCAGTGCATGTAGAATCAGTCAGTTAATTCATGTCAAAACTTTGAAAGGGAATATTGCTATTCATAATCCTCATAATTTGATCATATAACTTGGTGTCTGGATTCATTGTTTCATCTTTTTTTTTATCACTTAAAAAATTATAAACCAGGTCTACATTTCTTTCCTGATCACTTACTATGGAAAAACAAAGAAAAACTGGTTTAGATTGTACTGGATGAGTTAATCACCTGGGGTCAGATGGCAGTCACTCTGAGTAGTCTAGAAAGCCAGTTTCTCTGATAAAAACAGCTGCTTCCACCATTGCTAATTTTCCCAAAAAGTTAATCAATAACTCCCTTTTTTAGGTGACCACTCTCAAAATATACAAACACATGCTGTTTTTCAGGTATTTGGATAAGCTCAGACATTTTTTTAAATCTCAATACAGAAAATATCTAGGATTCCTTAATAAATAGGTTATGGACTAAAAGTTACCTAAGTGTGCCTTTTTCATTAATTGATTTTTTAGAGACATATTCAGTAGGTTACCAAAGCAAATTATTTATTGTTAATACTTGGAAATCTTGAAGATCAAAGAGCTACAGCTTATTTTTGTTTTTCAAGAAAGGGAAACAAGGATATGTACATATCAGTTCTGCCTACATGAGCATCATTTTAACACAAGATTGTTCTATTGAAATAAATGAAGATATAAAGATATGCTTATTTGATGTTATCTGTTCTGTGTGATATATTTGCTTCTTAATATATTTAAAATATATATTACTGAGTAGACAGAAATACCAGTTGAAGCCATAGCTCCTGGGGTCAGATTGCCAAGTTTTGAATGAAGCATGTCATATTGGCCAAGATATTTACTTTTCTAAGCCTCTGTCTTCTCATCACTTGCCTCTTGTGTAGTTGTGATGAGTGAATGAGATAAACTGTATAAATACCTATTAAGGTAAAAAATTACATCTCTTTTATTCTGTATATACCTAAGCATTCATTATCACATGTAATATAATGTGGATACTACTTTTGACATGGACCTCCGGCCCTATGGGAGCATATGGTCTAGTGATCTTATGTCTCTATGTTTGTTTACAACTCAAGCCATAGATGGAGTTTATCAGTTATGGCTGCTAACAATGGTGGTATAAGTGAACATAAGAGAAAAGGCATTGAAGAATCTTTGGCTCTGCAGCTATTGCTTCTGAAAACTGTACTGTAAAAGCTGTGGGTTAAGTTGTGAGGTTAGCATAGATCAGACTAAAAATAGAGTGAATACTCTGAATTAGGTTGTAGCTTTTCTGAGGCCCTTTGAAAGTTTTCTCTCCCTTCCACTTCTCTCAATTTGGCTTTCCAGCTCATCTGACTTGTTCACAGTTCTTCCTTATGAGAAAAGTACTCAATCTGATTGTGAATCACGTGGGCTGCTGCTACCCTTGTGTGATTTTTGTTTTCTGGCACTTCTTGCTGGGGGCTGTTCTAGCAGGATGTAGCTGCATCACGTGGAGCTGCCTCTTTTAAAAAGTGTGATGTGCATCACCTACAGACAGGTAGCTCAGCTGGTTCAGTGAAAAAGCAGAGCAGTTTCATTTCTCAGCCTGAGGCCTCAGCTCTACTGACAGCCCTACAAGCTCCCTCTTTAATGCTCCAAGATAACTTTCCAAGCACCAGATGTTTCTGGTAAGTCCGGGATGACTAGCAGGGTTTCTGTTCAAGAGAACAATCCTGGCAATAGAATTCAGCCCCGCTGAACTGCAATCCTGACAACAGAAAGAAGGAGACAGTGGTCATTACAGAGTACCTTGCTACCCTGTGAAGCAAACCTGAGATCTGTCTCTGTTTTTATGGTAAATGAGAAATAGCCAAATACTCTTGGGTGAAAATCCTATGCCATTACTTAAATAACCTGTGGGGTTTGCTTTGTTTTGTTTTGTGTTTCTCTAAAGTGGCAGGGATTTGGAAAAGTCCAGAGGGGTACTGGTGAAGATGGCTGACTGCCTAAATTGAGGTCAGAGAATGGGGATATTATCAAGAGTTAATATAAGGGAAACTGGGCAAATATTTCATAATCAGTCATTGAAGCATTCTGAGGAAAACATAGCATCAATTATATAAAAGTCCCTGAAGCATCAAAATATTTTGTATGCTTGAAATCCTGCAGATGGTACTTATAAGTAAAAATACATTGTATTTATCTGCAAAATATCAGAGAGCACATCAGTCATTTGTTGTGGATGGCATATGTGTCCCATTGCACTGAAAATGACAAAGTAATCTCTTCTTGGGTATAGGGTCAAATGTGGTTTGGTCATTTCTTGTATTTATTTTTAATCATGCATGGGGACAGAGAAAAATAGATTTTGATTTTAACTACTCTGAAAGGACATTTGGGATTTCATTTAGATTTTGTTCTTTTTACTTAAGAGCCAACTTAAATGTAACTTTTGGGGAAAATGTAATATTTTTAAAATCAAAACTCTTTAGAAAAATAACCTAATTATTTGAATATCCAAATGTTATTTTTGCTGGCATACTTGGGGAATTTCATAGTTTGTGGCATGATAGCCTCTCGGCTAGATTCGCACATTACAGTAGCTCCATCTGCCTAAAATAAAAAATTATTTTGCCTAAAATAAAGACATTATCATAATCTCCTCTTTCTCTTTAATTCTCCTGTGGGTAGAAAACATGGCTTCCTTCAAGGTGATTTGAACAGTTTTTAGTCAATCAAGAGGAAATCCTCCTCCCTCTGATCCTCAATATTCTCTTTCCACTGTCCAAACAGTGGCAGCCCTAAGACCTTCCAGTTTCATTTTTTTCCCTTTATCTCTGGTTTATTTGTTATTGGATAGTAATGATACAGGTGGATGTTTTAAAAATAAGTTTCCAAGTTTTATCTTCAAACTACAAAATCAGAGCCCCTTGACATGGAGTCCAGACATCTGTAAGCTCCCCTGGTAACTCCTATGCAAAACATGTTTTAACACCTATATATCCTATGTATTCAAGTAATTATTTTATAAAAACTGCATTGACCCATTAGCAAAACATACTTAGTATAGTTTTAAGGCCTTAATTTCTGTAAAGATAAAGTTTCAAGAGAAAACAGCTGTGTGTTTTCTATAACACCATTCTACTAAAGTTGCTTGAAAAGTAATCAAGAGTCTGATTTCTTACCTGAAACTTTGGATCAACTTTGTGACAATTTAGAGCCCTGTTGAAGTCATTGAGAGCAGTTTTGGCTGTAAATGCTGCTGGACACCAGGGATGTGAGATTGCCATCTCCGCTGTGCTTCACACACAGGTGTAAAGATCAGCAATCTGGGGATGTTTTGGGTGAGAACAAAGCATTTTTAAATTGAGAAACTATATATCTTGCCTGGGGGGTATATTATCATCTCTTCAATACTAAGCTAATTTCCAAATGTCAGATGTTAAAAATAGAATTTTTTTTCTTTTTTGCCTAGCTATATGTAATTTTTGTAATGTGGGGAACAAGTCTTCTTTAAGACAAGCAGATTAATTTCCTGGGAGCCTTTGTTCTTCCCAGTTGCTGGTGCTGAAATGTATCAAACTGTAGCTTCTGCCTCTCTCCCTTGCCCTAAAAGTAAGAGATGATCTACTCCTGCAGATGTGGAACTGAAAGTAGTTCTCTAGTTGGCAGCCTAGTTACTTAATTAATTGCAGCCTTCTGTTAGCCTTTGCTAGGTCTGCATACCAGCCCAGTCCATAATATTGGTCTTATGACATCCTTGTATTTGCTTATGATTCTAGATTTTCTTTGATCTAATTGGTTTCATGTCCTCTTGCTGAGGACTTTCTAGCAAGCATTCATATGTTCTATCTTTTCACCTCGAGCTCATTACATGAGCCTGGGTCAATCGAACATGTCATAGAAAACAGGACATTACTTTGACTATCGCCACTGATTGAAAGACCCTGCTATTGGGATCCTTCAGCCATGTTAGAAGTCCCTGGATATTGAAAACAACTTAAATTTAACTTTAACTTACTTTCTCACCTCACATACATTTATGAGATTCTGGGATGTGCCCTGAGGGGCACCCTCTGAGGGTCAGAAAGTCTGTCTTTTCCCCACTGATCCTTGCCTCCTCGTCTGACATGGGTCTACCACTGAATTTTATCGTGGACAAAGTCATTGAAGTAATGATGGTTAAGAGTTTTTTACTTTGTAATATATCTCTTTCTTTTCTCTTTGAAAATACTTGACTATGGTAAATGGGTGGGAAAATACAATGTTTTAATGGTTTATTTAAAAACTATCCTTAAAGTTAATGACATGTAACTATATTAAGACTTATTGTTCCAGTTATAACATAATACCTGCTTTATACATTTTCTATGCTAGTAAGCCAGGTTGCCTTTCTTTTAATTCCTAAAAAAAATTTAAATTAAAATCTTATAAATTGTGAAACTTTTTTCTTTTTTAATTTGCAACACTGAAGATAATTAACCTCAAAAGAGGTCTTGAGTGCTTGAAAATATTGCATTTTTCCACCACCAACTTGCATTACATATAAATTCTAGCTACTGAGATTAATTTATCTATATAACATTTACATTTAAAAAATAATATTAGATTTAAAATATTTTAATTTAAAAATATTGAGATAAAAAACTTAATACAACATAACTATCAATTCTAGTAATTTGTAGTAGTTATGAGGGATTCATTTTGTTTATTCTCAGCTGTTCCTTCTGACTGCTATATAATATCAATTCCTTTTATCTTTCATTTATGTAAATACTTGTTAAGAATTTAATATTTTCTAGACACTTGGCTGGTTATTAGGAATGTAAAGATAGAAGTTCATTGTCCTCCCATTAACAGCATTGATTCTGATGGACAAAATTCAAAATCTTGATTCAGATCAAAGAAACATGGTTAAAACGAGGCACACAGTGCTAGAACACTCATATTTGAAGACACCTAAATAGGTTTATGTTTCAAATTAAACCATGAAATTCAGTAAAGCTCTTCCCCACTTGGTTCTTAAACCCACACTCTGGGCCTAGTTGTCAGAGTCTAACAGTGAGATCGCAAAATCTTGGCTAAATTCCATCAGTATTTAGCACTCATCAAACATCAACCACAATTTACCTATCCTTTTATTTCTATTTCTACTCTCACTTTAATGCTACTTTATTTTTATTTTTACTGCTCTTTTAGGTATGTAATTTGTAAATCAGACATACTCAGACATGTATGTGGGTTGGCAAAAAAGTCAGTATGTTTTTTCTGTAAAATAAAAGACACATTTTTCATTTTTACCAATACTTTATTGATTTGGGTATTTTGAGTATGTCAGCCATATCCTGCATGTTATATGGTAACATTGATTGTTCTCAATTAACATCTCTATTTGATCACTACCAACTTCAACTGGTCTATCCGACTGTGGAGCATTGTCCAGAGAGAAATCTCTACCACAAAACTTCACAAACCACTTTTGACACATTCAATCAGTCACAGCACCTTTTCCACGCACTTGCACAAATCATTTTTTTGTGTGTTTCAGTTGCATTTTTACCTTCCTTGAAATAATAAAACATAATATGCCAAAAATGTTGCACTTTCTTCCATCTTCAATATTGAAATGGTTATACAAAAATTCAACAGTTTTATTTCTTTTTTAATGCCCACTGTTATGACAGTCGTCACAATACAATCTAACAAAATTGTTTCAAATGAAGTTAAAGACAATTAAGTGCTACTAGAGTCATCATATAGAAAAAGACAAATGCACTTTTTTGCCAACCCAGTATATATTCAAAGGTCAGTAAGGTCTTGTGTATTACTGTAACTTTATAGAGTCAACCCTGTGCAAGATATATTCTGTCAAAATATGTGGGAAGAGAAGCAATTTTCCTTCACTAAATGCTCATTTGCTAAACTTGGAGCAATTGCAGGCAGATCACTTATAAACCCATATAAGACATTATAGTCCTTATTTTAATCTTTTAATGTAAGTAAACCAAGGCTTAAGAGAGTGTAAGTACCATTGCCAAGGTCAGTCACCTTTCTTAGCAATAGAGAAAAAGCCTAATTTGAGGAAATAGACATGAAGTGTACTTTGCATCTATGGTTTAAAGAAAAGTGATACACTTGCACCTTTTATTGTTAGCTGAGAAAATTCCAAGGTGTGACAACTCTTAATAAACTCTGGAATCATGTCCCTGAGAGATATTAAGATTCTCTCATTGCCAGCAAACAAGTTTGACCTGAATTCTTATCCTATTTTCTTAAGAGAAGCTGTAAATGGCCAGAAGGGGAAAAAATTATTAGGCTTTGAAAGCCATAGGCTTTCTGTTGTAACAACTTTATTTTTCCATTATAGTGCAAAACCATTCACAGACAATATGCAAGCATGGCTCTGTTCCAGTAAAATTTTATTTCAAAAAAGTGAGGTAGAAAACATTTGGCTCACTGGCCAAAGTTTGCTAACCCTTACTTACCAGTTTAGACTAGTGTTCAAATACACTATCATTTAAACAGTTTCATGTGCATTGCTGAGATAAATTATTTTACTTACAGGATTTCATAAGTGCTATTGTCCTAATATTATATGTTTAGTATGAAACATGTACAAAAATATAGAATAAGGATCAAATAAAGTAGGTAGATAGAAAGCAAATTTTACTTTGTATCATTTGGATTGTCCTACCTATCACCATCTGGTATGGGAAACTCCCCACTGAAGAACACTGCTCTAGACACAGCCCATAAGGTCATGATCTAAAAAAAAAGAGTTTGACTAGTTTGTTAGCTTTAAGTTGGTATGTTACATCAAAACATTGTTTCCTTCATGATGAGAGTACAGATTATAACAACCAAACTACTTTTAGAGTTAATACTGAGCCTGGTCTCTATTTTTTGTTCGTGAATCTTCTCCCCAACTCTGCCCTCCCCTCCTTCCTTCCCTCTTAAGCTATGAGCTTTAGTTAATACCGTGAATCCTAACATGGGTTTAATTCCCTTTTTTCACTTAAAAAGGATGAAATGCATAATCTTTCACTGTTTCTGCTAGGTTTTTGCTTCTTTCTGTATAAAGAAAAAGTATTCCTGTTCACCTGATGCTAGATTTTGAGATTTTGTGTTTTTAGTTAATGCTATTTAAAGTCACTCTAAACAGGTAACACACACAGGTGTGCTGGTTCAGAGAAATGCAGTTTATATAAAAGCCTTCTAACTTAAATTTATTTTAAGCATAATTTCTCTCAATATTCTTTTTAATAAATGATTTAAAATATGTGAATATATAAATATTTACATATTGGTATGAAATATCTTATTTTAGCTATTTTAGAGGAAAATATCCATTTTGATACCAAGAATTTATTATTTTTCATAAGCATATTAACTATCTCGGTTGCTTGTGCAAGCAAATACAAAAACTGAAATGTTTTTAGCATCAGTACTTACATGTATTTCCCAACATATTTAAGAAACTGGCACATGTTAAATGACAAGTGCAACATGCCCTGGCTGGTGTGGCTCACTCAGTTGGGGCATTGTCCTGTGGCCGAAAGGTTGCTGGTTTGATTCCCTGTCAGGGCACATACGTAGGTTGTGTGTTTGATCCCCAGTCTGGGTGCATACAGGAGGCAACTCATCGTCAATGCTTCTCTCTTCCTTCCTCTCTCCCTTCCTCTCTCTCTAAAATAAAAGTGTCCTTGGGTAAGTGGTAAAAAGAAAGTACATATCTGTCTTTAAATTTTACAAGTATAGGCCTGGCAAGTGTGGCTCAGTGGTTTGAGTGCCAAGCTGTGAACCGACAGGTCACTGGTTTAATTCCCAGTCAAAGCACTTGCCTGGGTTGCAGACCAGGTTCCCAGTAGGGGGCATGCAAGAGGCAACCACACATTGATGTTTCTCTCCCTTTCTTTCTCCCTCCCTTCCACTCTCTAAAAATAAATAAATAAAATCTTTAAAAAATAAATAAATGAATAAATAAATGAATTTTACAAGTATAGGTTCCAAATATTTATGTTAGCAGATAATGTATGGTATATGCATATCTCTTTTACAAGTGTGTATCGAGTATGTATTTATGTGTAATCTAAGAAGCTGTGAGATATAACAAAGACTCTGTTAAATATCATGAAATTAGATTCTATTCTTACTTTTTTCCACTAAAATTCTATGTGACCTTAATAAATACTTACTGTCTCTCAGTTCTAGCTTCCTCATTTTTGAGTAGGTTTGGCGGCATGAAGCAGATGCTTCCTAAGGGCCATTCCATCACTGAATCCATGATCTAACATATATTCTAGTAGTAGTAGTAACATATCAAAATAATATCACCTGAAGTTTATTGAGCATTTACTTTGTACAAGGAACTGGGATGCACACTCTTTTTTCCCAAGAAAACAATTTTTTTGTTGAGGTATAATTAACATATAACAATATATTAGTTTTAGATGTACAATATAATGATAAACTATTTGGAGATGCTACAAGATAATCTCCACAATAAGTCTAGTTAATATGCATCACCATACATAATTCCACATTTTTTCTTGTGATGAGAACTTTTAAGTTATACACTCCTGCAACTTTTAAATATACACTATGGTGTTAACTATAGTTACTATGCTGTACATTAATTATACCACCATTATTTATTGTATAATTGGAAGTTTGTACCTTTAGCTTCCTTTCACTCCCTTGCCCACCCTGCAGAAAACAGTTTTTATATTCACATTTGTGTTATGATATAATTAGTAGACAACAATTAAATACTCTATATCTACCTGTGGTTGGTTGAAAAAAATATCACTTAGAAAATCTATATGAAAGTCATAGGCTTTTATATAGTTTTACCTGTTTTCAGTTTTCTAATGCTGGGCTACTAGTATAAATTTAGAGAAGTTTCTGGGATGATGGTAAAATGATACCTCTATGATTTGAAAAGAAGGAAATTTATCGGGTGGAAGATACTATGTCTGTTTTTATATCTTATCTCATTATACTGAGATAGTTTAAGTTGCCAAATTATTCTGTCAGTAAGCAATGGGCTAGTCATTACAAACCCACATCCATCCAGTTGACTTTTTGTAAATTTGAGAAGGGAAGACAATTCATTTTCAGGACACTCTGTGAATCCAGTATCCAAACTGATTCTACTCTAGCATAATATTTAAAAAATCAAATATTTAAGCTGAGGATATATAAGTATATAAATTCCTATAACTCTTCTTCTCAAACTCCCATTGTTGCTATATTTAAAATACTTTTTTTATTTTTCGATTATAGTTCACATACAGTATTATATTAGTTTTATGTATACAACATAGTGACTAGACATTTGCATGCTTTACAAAATGATCACTCCAATTAGTCTAGTTCCTACCATACATAATTATTACAATGTTATTAACTATATTCCCTATGCCAGCAATTTTAGTAATTAGTTTATTTGTGCACACATAAACTAATTACTTCTGTGGCATACCAAAAAGTATATTACTTTTTGCCACTATTACAAGAAAATAGCTATAATTTTGGTTCATTCATACTGGATAGTGATTGTTATGTTGGCTTTTATTTTTTATTTTTACTTTTTTGACAATCTAAGGGAAAAGAAGTCAGTGTCTCTGACTAAACAGTCAGGTATGTTGTGTTTTAAAAATTCTTACAGCACACCAGTTGAAATTCACTGCCCTGCACTATGCATTACATCCCATGACCATTGTATAAGTACCAATTTATACTTTTTAACTTTAAATGATATTTTATTTTTCAATTACTATTGACACAAAATATTATATAAATTATATAGTGTCTAACCCAGTTAGTTAGACACTGTGTATACATAAGTGATCACCCCGATAAATCTAGTACCCATCCTTCAACCATACACACTTATTACAATGTTTTTAACTATGTTTGCTATGCTATGCTTTCCTGTGGCTATTCTATAACTGCATTTGTACTTCTTTATCCCTTCACCTTTTTCCCCCATATCCCCAAACTCCCTCCCATCTAAATGTTCTCTGTATCCAGGAATCTGTTTCTGTTCTGCTTGTTCATTTGTTTTTAGATTCCACGTATAAGTGAAATCCTGTGGCATTTGTCTTCTTCTGTCTGAGTTATTTCTCTCAGCACAATACCACTAGGTTCATTTATATTGTAGCAGAAAGCAAGATTTCTTTTTCATGTGTGAGTCATATTCTATTGCATATAAGCACCACTTTCTTCTTTTTATTTATCTATCATATCTTAAGTCATTTATTTCTCTTAACAACCCTGAGACATATATAAGAATTATGAATTCATATATGAATTCATATAAGAATTTCCCATTTATTTTACAGTTAAAAGAAATACAATTTACACAAAGTTTACATGAATTTCCCAAATTCACACAGCTAGTAATTACTTGAACCAGATGTTATTGGAACCAGCAGTCCATACTGTGTGAGAAAATATCTCATAGAATCTCCTGTGTTCTATCTACATTACACTATGCTCTTTAAGAGGTTCAATGTTACTTCTTTTTGATAATTTCCCTCCCCCAAATTTGGCAGGCCCAACACATAATAAAGAGTGAAGGTGACTAGCATACACTACGATGATCAACTGGTCTACCTGATAATTAAAAGTTTTCTCTATTCTTTTTTTTTTTTTTAGAGAGGGAAGGGAGGGAGAAAGAGAGAGAGAGAGAGTGAGAAACATCAGTTGCTGGGGGCCGTGGCCTGCAACCCGGGCATGTGCCCTGACTGGGAATCGAACCTGTGATACTTTGGTTCGCAGCCCGCGCTCAATCCACTGAGCTACGCCAGCCAGGTGACCAGAGGAGAGAGAAGAGGGATTTCGGGGGAGAGGGGGAGGGGTTTATAGGATCAAAGTTAAAGGACACATGAATAAAAGCTAGGGGGAGGATGGTAATGGGAGGGAGGTAGGGAGGGGAGTTGGGAGGGCTTGATTGGGTAGGAGGTAGGGAGGGGGGGAGGGAAGACTTGAATGGGAGTAAGGGGGTGAAAACTGTACTTGAACATTCATTTAAATAAAAAAAAGAAAAAAGTTTTCTCTATTCTGTAAGCATTCAAATGATTCTTAAAATTAGTATTCATATGGAACATATATATTCTCATATTCTGGAGCTACTTCAGGAGGTCCTTTCATATTCTTCTTTTCAAAACTTATGACCAATTACTAATTACTAAGTATTGTTAATCACTGACTCATTCTCCCCATTTTCCCAAACATTTGTCCAAACCATTTATCCATGAATTGGTATAAATTTTTACTTCAGGCCATCAGCCTTTCTAGAAAGATGTGAACAATGAGATATACTACTAAAATTCCTTCATACTAGAAAGATTAGCTACTTGCGTAGTCTTTCATTGATAACTGGAATGGGAGTTAAAATCTTCGGCAGCATTTCTAGCTAATACTAGAATGTCATTCAGCATTTATCGTAAAATTTGCTCCATCGTTTTCCTCCTCACTAACTGGTCATTGACAACTATGATTTCACAGCTGAATATTGAAGAAGGGTTGTGGTGAGAAGGTGGCATGAAAGTGTGCTTTGGCTGATTTCACTTCTGCACCATAATGGAGTGTTATACTGGTCACTCTGAACTTGGAGTAAGACCTAGTTCAGTAAGTTTATAAGGGCACTTGCTGTGTTATGGTTAGGTAGTCAGATTTTATCAAATTCTAGTGTAGGTTAAAAGCTGTTTGTCTGAAGGAGATGAGTCACTTACTGAAGAAGTCATGGATTTATTTTAAATGCCATTGATATCCTCTGTGATTTTCATTTGGGGGCTTGTTCATCTCTGCATGCTGCATTTCCCAATGTATCAGAGATACTCTGAACACCATTATATCTGCTCAGTAGCAGAGATTCTTGCACTGCCACCTGCACAAATTAGACATCCTTCTTTTGTTCTGAGTGACGTCAAAAGCAGTAGCCTTTCAGGTAACTGATTAGTGGGTCAGAATAGTATACCTAAATATGCTGTTTATTGCATCCAAATAATAAAAAGTTCTCAAGAGTTGTGCCTCTTAGCTAATGGAAGAGGACACAAGTGTCCTTTACTTTGAAATGTACTACCCTATCAGAGCCAAGGTCACTGGATCCCCAGAAACTTCACTGAAATTGCAAGTATTGGTATTTTGTACTAACATATGTGTATTATACTGAGATATCCAGAATACCTTCTCCTTGCTACTTTGGTCTTAGCAAATTGATGTCATCCATTAATGAAACAGATTATGTCCTATATGGAATGAATATGTAACTAAGGACCTTGGCTAATATTTTGTGACACTGCTTTGAGAGGCTGGTATAACAATAAAGGAAGGTGGTAAAATTGCACTGTTACTACCAGATAAAAACATAGTGTGGTATTTTCTGGGTTGGAGAAAAACAAAGCATTCATTGGATTAATATCTATATACTATGATCAGAGGCTGTGTTTTGGCTCAAGGAAGGAAACCATATTTGAAACTCTAGCTGTAATGTGAATGGCTAATCCATTGCTCTTTTTCAAGACCTACCATTTCTCCACTGACTAAACTAAAAATTTAAATGACAATACAATAGAAACCCCATCTTATGTTTTAAAGACTTAGATGGTGGCACTAATCATGGGCTTTTCCCCGAAATATACTGGGAAAATCAGAAATCAGCATAGTTCCTGAGGTATAATACTGATTTTTATTAATTACTGGGTCAAGAGGCCCCAGTGACTTTTAATTGGTTCTTCCTGCCAAAATAGAACTAACTTCCAAAACCAAGGGACTAATGAAGTACTTATGCTAGTTTTTCAGCTATCTTTTCCAAATGCATACTTGATAGCTAATGGAATAAATACAGGGTGGCCCTGACCAGGTAGCACAGTTGGATCGAGTGTCATCCCAATACTCCAAGGTTGTGGATTCAATTCCCGGTTACGGCACTTAAGAAATCAACCAATAAATGCATAAATAAGTGAAATAACAAATCGATGTCTCCCTCTCTCTCTCTCTCTCTCATCTCTCTCACTTTATTTCTCTCTTCCCCTTCCCTTTCCCTCTTTCTCTTCCTTTCTCTGTTTCTCTAAAATCAATAATAATAAAAAAGACTAAGCAGGATGGTCTGGGAATTTCACTGGGCTGATTATGAGTCAAACTAGGGGTAAAAATCCATTTATTACCTGAGTCCTTCAAGCCTTCATTCAGATTGGTGAAGCCATGGTGTTCTGAGTCATGAACAATTAATGTGTCAGTCAGAGACACTGCCCATTAATCCATAGTAGATCCGGGTTTTCTCCTCTTCTCACATCACAGATACTATGATAAATCCCTTCAGGTCCTCTGGGGAAGTCTCAACACTGATTTACATTACATGCCTGTGTTTCTTTTGCATGGCCTCACCTCTTCTTCACTGGTGAGGTTCTGTGTTAATCAAGGGCCTGTGTCTCTATCAGTGTATGAATCTCTATCATTGTAGCTGTAGTAAAAGATGCCTCTCTACCACAGGCCTGGGATTATAATTTTCAAAACTACAAAATGGTATATGCTAAACTGTTTAAAACAGTAAGAACTGTCTTTTTTTCTTTCTATCCCATAAGAAGGAATCCAGAGATATAGGAGTCTTTACTTTTGGTTAATTTAATTCATACCAAAAACTCATTGAGGAAATTATACATATAAAAGTTTGCTTTTCTATCTTTACCGTGTCAGCTCATTCTGTAGGCTAGTTATCCCATCATCACAGCATGGCTGTATCTAGTCTAAATACCTTTAGAGTTCTTAGGATCTACACTGCCAGACTTCTCAAATTGTCCTTTAAATATACTCTACTGACATATTCATGTCCTATCTCAATTTTCAAAGATTGTGAGGGAGAGCCTGAACATGGTCATGTGCTAGCTGCCAGGACACAGGAAGAAGAAAATGCCCCCATTGTCATCCACAGATGAACGTCATTTCTGCTTAACAGGAGATTAAAAAAATTAAGAAATTGCTTCCATGTAGGAGATGTTAGAATGCTAGCAACCAAAAAAATAATTCTCTTCCCCCCTCCCATTTAGCAAATACTGTATCAGCACATTTTCTATGCTGATAGAAAACTGCATTATTCTTTTAAAATATAGGATGCATACTAAAAAATTAAGTAAAATATTCAAAAGATAGCATGTGACAATAAATAAGGAATTTCCAAATAAAAATAATATGTCAAAGTTACATATAAAAGATAGTCTCTACAAATAATCATGAAACTTATTTTTTAAACTTTACTTTTACTTTTTATGTGAACTTATAAAAGCCACAGAAATATTCCAAAGCTTTTAGGAGGTGAGATAAGAGTGTGAAACTGAATTTTATTTGTACATTATAATTCCAATAGTTATAGATAGAAGTTTAGAAAAACATCCTGCAGGTTTCTAGTTCATGACATATGGGACTATTAACCAAATGCCATATTTTAATTAATAACTGTGCAAAAGGAATAGAATTTATTATAGGCACTCAGTAAATATTTGCTAAATGAATAAATGTGAGTACTATTAATTATCACTTTTCTTTTAGATACTCATAATTTTAATAAATATAATAGAAATAGTAACAAGTACCTGATGATAGAATAGCTTTCAAAACAATGTGTTTCTTCAAAATGATAGTGATAATGCTAATAATTATAATAATGATAATGTACATTTCTAGAGTTGAAATTAACTTCTATGTCTGTGGTATGCCAGGCTTACTTCCTGAGCTTAAAAGAGAAGTAAAAAGAAAAAAAAAAAGGAAAATGAAAAGAATTACACTGTTGGTGGGAATGTAGAATGGTGCAGCCACTGTGGAAAACAGTATGGAATTTCCTCAGAAAACTAAAAATGGAGCTACCTTTTGACCTGGCAACTCCACTGTTAGGATTATATCCTAAGAATCCTGAAACACTAATTCAAAAGAACCTATGCACCCCAATGTTCATAGCAGCACAATTACAGCACAATATCTCAAGTACTAGAAGCAACCTAAGTGTCTATCAGTAAATGAATGGATCAAAAAACTGTGGTACATTTACACAATGGAATACTATGCAACAGAAGGAAAGAACTCCCACCCTTGGTGACAGCATGAATGGAACTGGAAATTATTATGCTAAGTGAAGTAAGCCAGGAGGTAATAGACAAATGCCATATGATCTCACCTATAAGTGGAACCTAATCAACAAAATAAATAAGCAAGCAAAATAGAATATCAGAGACATGGAAATGAACAAACTGACAGTGACCAGAGGGGAGGGTGGGGGATAACAGGAAAAGAAGGGGAATAGTCAAGTTAAGGAACATATATAAAAGGACCCATGGACAAAGAACAGGGGTGGGGAGGATTTCACCTCATTACCTCATTAAATATTTATGTTATCTCATCGAGATTTCATCTCAACATCTCATTAAATGCAGTGGTTTTATTTAATATTGCACAAATTAAAAACATGTTAGTTTGATATCTAATTGTCAAAAATAGCTAACATCATTACATTGCCCTATGTATTAAAAATCATTTATTTCTAACACATAGTTTACAAATTGTATTTTAGAGATTTTCTCTAGGAACATTAGTTGGCCACATTAAACCAGAAGAAATATGATATTTTAACAGAGCAAGGCAAATTCCACAGCACTTGTGGTTTTGTACATTTATTACAGACTTTATTACAAATACTTAATATCCACTAGAAAATGAGCATGTTTATTTCTTTCTTTTAGTTAGCATAGGTAAACTATTCATAGCTTAGTAGACATCAAAGGATGATTATTTGGATTATTTGGATTAGCTGTAGATATTATGAAAATGAATAGAACTATATTCTTATGTAAATAAATGCTACCAGTTTATAGACATATGTGGTATAAATAATGTCAACTTCAATTTGATCTTCACTAATATTTTAATATAATAGTCTCATAATATATTTGTGTGCCTATAAACATAAAGAATAATGCCATAGATTAATGCAAAACTTATTTTAAATATTCTTTTCCAGTATACTTCAGCCCTTTAAATACAATGCACTAGCAGTAAAATACATCAATAATTTTATTGACTTTTCTTAGATATATTAAAAATAGTAGACTAATAAATATGCAAGTTATATTTTCTCATAACTTTATGTAAACATTATATTTTATAGAAAAAGCTATCATTTTAAAATCTATTGCATTTGAAAACAGTTAAAATATACAAAAGTGAGCATAATCAAATTAATTCTGAGGTTACCATATTTTAAAGAACTAAACATTTAAATCATCAATAATTATATGATGGTATAAGTACTACCGATTGCTGTGAGGTAGGGTAACTACAAATTTAAAAATACTCTGGTTCAGTAGGTTGATTAGCTAGCCTGTGAACCAAAGGGTCATTGGTTCAATTCCCAGTCAGGGCTCATGCCGGGATTGCAGTCCAGGTCCCCAGTAGAGGGTGTGCAAGAGGCAACCACAATGTTTCTCTCCCTCTCTTTCTCCATCGTTTCTCCTCTCTCTAAAAATAAATACATAAAATCTTAAAAAAAAACCTCTTGACTAATTTGTATTTTAAGATTGTCATAAGCAGGTCAATAATCAAAACATTTTTTAAAGATTTTATTTATTTATTTTAGACAGAAGGGAAGGGAGGGAGAGAAATCTCAGTGTGTGGTTGCCTCTCATGGGCTTCCATTTGTTTCACAGGCCAGCAGTCAGTCCACTGAGCTACACCAGCCAGGGATCAAAATATCTTTTTAAAAGTACTTGCAAATTATACATTTTGTCTAAAGTTTTACAATGAACTACCATTTAGGTACTAAGCATCCTAAAAGTACTAAGTAGTAGAATACCATCTATATCTTTTGCATCATTATTTAATCAATGATTGACTATTGGGGTAACTAAAAATCTCTATGCATTAATTCTGAAAAACTATTTTTTGACTGGCCCTGTTTCTAGATTAGCTAGCTGAATCCTAAAAAAAAACAAAAACAAAAACAAAAAACCCTTATGAATGAAGATAAAGTTCTGCCATTAAACCTGCCCATGAAATGATTTGAATTTAACAGTAACATGCTATATTTAAGTAATCTACAAGAATCTAGAAACATTACAAAAGACAGTAAAGAACATTATTAAGCAGAATTAGAGAACCTCAGAAATTAAGTGACAGAGTTCATGAAAATATAATAATAAAATAAATGAAGACTGAACTAGAAAGAACACTAGAATAAATATATTTAACATGTAAATCATTAAGAAAAAGGGTTAAAAGGACATTTTAGAAAATATAAAAAAGAGGTAAAGAATATTTGAGACAAATTAATAAATATTGAAGATACACAAAGAAGATTCTACATACAAATAATAGAAGACCCTGAAGAAAACCAAAGTAAAAGAACAAATATTCAAAACTATAATCAAGAAAACTTTCCTGCTGATAATTGAAGGTACATATTGAATTATAAGCTCTTTTATCTAAGTATATTAATCTGAAATTACAAAGAAATAAACAGGAAATATTTTTGTAATACACTGGACTCTGCTATGAAAGAAAAAAAGCAAAACAGAGCATTTGAACACCTGTCAAAAATGACTAATAAAGGAAAGAAAATAACTTACCATATTATCAGAAAACAGAAACCTAATTTTAGAAGAAAATATGGGAACATATTTATGATACCCAGGGAAGGAGTCAAAGATGTTATATTCATAAAAGCTAACTTTGAATTGTAAAGGGTGTAAAAAACCTATCATTTAAGAACTCCCTTGTTTGAGGTTTTCTTGAGAATTTTGTATACAATATGCTTCAGACAGCCAAGTGACTGGGGAGACATATAAAGACTAGCAGCAAGCATTTAAAATACAGCTACTCATAGCACAATGACTATCTATATCATCCAGATTGTGCTATTGAAATAGCATCTCCCACTAAAGAGAACCATGGGTTCTTGGAGAAATGGGAGGTCTGGGTCAAGATAAACCTAGGGTAGTTCTTTAAATGAGGTACCAAGCAAGCTATAAACAACTCCAGGGTTATGTCACAGAACTCAGAAAAAACTTAAAGAGGCCTTTTGGGTTAATTTGCCATTAATAAATATAGACATTGAAGCAAAGTAAAATTTATCAAACATATACATCTATGGTTTCAAAATTATATTTAAAAAATAAATTGATATTCAGAGGATGTAAAGCAACTAAGTCATTATCTTGAAAACTAGTATATGAAATAAAAGAATCAAGAATTCATTCTGCATTTTCTATAATGGACTCATACTGGGACAACAAAATTGAAGAATAGGGGACATGTCTTGTTATAAAAGTATCCTAGCAAATAAATAAAATATGAATGATAGTATTAGGTTATTACATTTTGCAGCTATAAATTAAGAACTGAGTATCTATGGCTCCTAACAAATTAGGAAACGGGGGCTCGCGTTGGTCAATGCAATTGCACAACCACTCACATCTAGTAAGTACGTAAGCAAGGACTTAAATACAGATCATCTGGTCCCAAAGCCCTGTTTAATTAACTTGTCCCAATTTAAGGTTTACCCTGGGCCTTTCGCTTTTGTGCCAGAGATTGAATAATAGTATAATACAGTTTGTATTTTAGTATACACCTTGCTTTATCACACAAAATTTTACACAATCATGAATATCAGTAACCTCTATTTGAGGCATACAAAGTCACCTCCGTAAATTTAAATCAAATTAGGTAAGTTATTAGCTTTTCAGTTTTTTCAATCCTGATTTTTTAAAGACAAATACTATATTTTTACCAGTGTACTTTAAACATATGAAGTAGTATTTCCAATAATTTCATTTAGAACAAAGAAGAAATCTCATACTCCAAAGGCAAAGATATCTAACTAAAATTTAATAATGTGCTTTTGTTTTTACTGTACTTGTTTTTATAATTAATTAACAATAATGAAAATTTGCATTGGTTTTTCATTAGAGGAGCTACATAAAGTTCCATTCATGTGATAAAGAGGCCAGTTAAAATATCAGATAAATGATAGTATAAATGGCAGGTATATGATAAGACAAAAGTTATGATTAATTCTGTAATAAATGGTACTTGGAAATACTGTGTTAGGTAAAATTGTAATCTAAAGATATATTGTCTTGTAAAAACCAAATTTAAGCCACAAGGGAGGAAGAAAGCATTAGTAACATATTTGGGGATAGGTACAGGATAAATAGTATGCTTATATATGTTGAGATCATCTTAAGTGCTATCGTGAACATGTATGTGAGTCATAATTTTAAAAATAATAAGCCAAAATATTTTTAAATAAATTCACACAGAATTTATTGAAATTGAAGAAGAATATCAGTCATAAATCAAGAAAAGCATGTACTCACACATACATATATACTCATTTACACATGCATATAAATTATTTTTGGAATAGAGGAGTGAAAACTTATGATTTTATTTAAATTCAAATCCCTATTTTACTGCTTCCTAGATGTGTTCTCTTTGTGTTTACCCCCAAAGTAATTAATAAATGAGAATACTAACAGAAATCTATTTCAGAGAATTGTTGGTGATATTATATTACACAATGAATGTAAAATGCTTAAAGTGCATATGGTTACTAATAACAGTATTTTCATGCTTAAAAACAAAACATAAGCAGAGAGAATAGCCTTTGTAGAACCATTGCAATAAGGGTAATATATACTTTTTCTTCAGCTCCACTAAATCTTTGTACCAAACATGATAATTTCTATATAGCTACATCTCCGTGGAACAAACATTCAGAGAATTCCCAGAAGCCTCTCAAATACTGTGCATGTGCTGGCTCAGAGGGACAGTGAACAGCCATGAGGAAACACACACAGATATATGAACAGACGCCTGTTTCCCCACCCCTATCTACCCTTATGCACACTACTCACGCAAGTTAAATTACACTTGGAATTTATTAAAGCATGTTTTAAAAATCTAAACAGAGGAAAGATATAATATGCATAACAATAAAATATACATGAGACAGAAATTGGTGATCATTAGGCCTAAAATCCTTAGTCTAAGGGTAGAATCATAGAATCTGCAAAGTTAAATTCTTGGTGAACATTAGTTTAAAATTCACCTGGGGCTTCATCCCTCTTCTGTAGGAATTTACACTGTGAGGAGTAGTTATAGAAATCTGATTCCTGCTGATTCTCCAGCCAAAACCAGCATCAGTGAAGGCACTTGCAGACATGAAGGGCAAGGAGAGGCAGAGTCAGTATCCAGGTGTCCCTTCCCAGCACTTTTGCTACCGGCCTCTCAAAGCCCAGAAAGCCCATTTGATCACTACACAGAGCTGCATTGTCCAACTGTGCATTACCCATCAGGGAACATTCTGGCACTGTCTGAAGACTGTGATGAGAAAATTAGGTAATAAATGATGGTGAAGTGCTTTGCAATTTAACGAGTATACTCTAATAAATCTTTGTCAGTTATAAGCAAATAACCAACCAAAAGACGCATCTACCAGTTTTTTGCATTTTCATTTCTGGAATGATATTTGTAGTTATTGTTTTAAAGGCAATTACAATTACAATGTTGTCTTCCAAAATGACCTTTCTCTCTTTCCCTCTCTGTCTGCAGGTCTAAATAATATATACAGAATAGGGCAAATGAAGATTTATAGTTATAACTATGAGAGACCCAGAGTTTATTCTTGTATTATTGTCTTTTAATCATTGTATTATTTTCTATACAAACAGCTGTAGACCTACTTTTTACTCACTCTGTGTGTATCTGTGTATCTGTATGCATGTACACATGCACACATGCAAACATATATGAGGTCTGTCCAGAAAAAGTTCAGCCATTGTTAATATAATGAAATGGTTTGGGTGACATCAATGTAAAGTGGCAGCCAAGAAGAGTGGACTGGGATGTGCATGCATGAACAATGACTTCACTGTACTAGTCCAGGAGGGTGTTAGACACCACTGAGTGAGCGTGTATACTGTGGCTGTGACATTCAAAATGACTAAGCAAGTGGAACATCAAATTTTGCGTTAAGCTTGAATATTCCTCCACGACAACAAATTGGATTATTCAGAAGGCCTTTGGGGACGATACAATGAGTGCAGTGCAAACAAAAGTGTGATACAAATGCTTCAAATATGGTCAAGAATCTGTTGAAAGTGATTCTTGACAAATTCTGGAAGGCCTATAACAGGCAGAACACCTGAGATTATTGAATGAGTATGGGCTACAATCAGCAAAGATCAGCAACTGACAGTACAAAAGCTAGAAACTGATCTGGGGATTCCAAAACTGTCCTGAGATTTTTACACAGGATCTTGGCATGAAACATGTCTTGGCAAAATTCATTCCATAGCTTTTGATACCGGAGTAGAAGGAACATCGTGCTGCAGTTGCTAATGACTTGATTCAAACCACTACCAACGAACAGATTTCCTCATGAAGGTCATAACTGGAGCTAAATCATGAGCCTACTATGGTTGTGATCCAGAAACCAAGGCCAAGTCATCCCAAAGGTAGTTGCTTGGTTCTCCACACCCAAAGAAGTTCCAGCAAAGTTGCAACAAGGTCAAGACCATGTTAACAGTGTTTTTTGATGGGAATGTGTTGTCCATCATGAGTACACCCCTCCAGGCCAAACAATTAATAAAGATTACTATCTCAACATTCTTTGTTAGTTGAGAGATGCAATATCATGAATATTGTGACAGCTATGGGCAACTGGTGATGGGCAGCTCCATCAGGACAACATGCCCTCTCATGCATCACATCTCGTGCAGTTTTTTTGACAAACATCAAATCACCCAGGTGATTCAGCAACCCTACCACCCAGATTTGGTGCCCTGCAATTTTTGGTTTTTCCCAAAACTAAAATCACCTCTAAAAGGGAGGAGATTTCACACTGTCGATGAGATTCAGAAAAATATGATGGGGTAGTTGATGGCAATTCCAACAAATTCCAACAAAGGGCTTTACAGAGTATTTTGAACAGTGCAAAAGAGGCTGGGAGAACTGTATGAGGTTCCAATGTGCCTACTCTGAGGAGGACAGAGTTGTCATTTTCCTGTGTACAATGTTTCTTATATCTTCTTCAATAAATGTCTCTATTTTTTATGTTGCATGGTTAGATAAAGTGACAGACCTCATATGCATGTACACACACACACACATATATATACATATACACATATATAATTTTTATGACATCAATATTACTTATATAAGTAAATAATATTCCTAAAATTGCTGTATTTAAAAGGGAATATAAAGCATCCAGGATGAGTTCTATGACCTGCCTTAGTAGCTGGGATAATGAGCAAGTGAAGTATTAATTCATGGCTTAAATGCTCAGCTGATCAGAGAGTTGGACTCCTTTGCCAAGCTTTAGCCAGGGCTGATTGTACATGTTGATAGCCATGCCATGTGTCCTGAGGGGTACAGAAAAGTGTATACTATCTACCACAATAGTGGAAATCTCAGCACTTAAAGACTCATGTCTTTAGGTCTAAGTGACACTTTGTTGATAGAGGTCTCCATTACAAACACATATTTAAAAAAAAATCTGTCGTTCACTGCCTCAGTGAGATTTAGAGGGAGGCTAGATGAGATTAACAACTAATGAGGTTAGTCAAGCAGAGTCCTAGGATTAGCTAATAGGACATTGTGAGATAAACAGTTAAATGTAATTAGATTAAAGAAAGTCCTTTAGGAAATCAACATTTTAATTTCCTACCCAAGACACCTAGAAAATTCCTGAAGAGGACAGATTATCCTTGACATACATCTTGTTAACCAGCTCTGCCATGGTAGACACAACTCTACTGGTTTTCCTGAGACACCAATGGTGAACTTTAAATTTGTTCCACCTTCAGGTAGAACCCTCGACTTTTTGACACTGATACAGCAACCAATGTGCCTTCAAGACTCCTTGTATATGACCATTTTTCTCCCATGATCTTCTCAAAAGATTCCCTTACTCTTCAATCCATTCATTTTACTTTCAGTGGATAATTGTTAAACTAAAATATTGTATATAATGAGATTAAATAAATCAAAATTAGCTATCTTCAACAACTTACTTTCAATTTTGATAGGGACACCCCTGAGTAAATAGTGGGGAAATAAACTTGACAGAGTGATCAAATGTATATAGCTGGTAGGTTTGGCCTTTTAAAACATTCTCAAAAAAATTTTTTATTAGTTAGCCAAGGTAGCATTAAACAGTTGACTTCCAGTTAATTGAATACATATAAATCACCAAGTAGTTTTTATCTGTCACTGTTCATGTTGAAAATCACATTTTAGTCTCACCTACAGGATAGCCATGTATACTAGCTGATTTGATATTATATAACCATATTTATCTTAATTTAAAAAGCACAAAGTCAGAGTTCATTAAGGTATACTTAATCTAGCCTATAGTAAGCAGCCATCATTGCAGTTACTTTTGCAAAACTTAGAAATGAGTGTTAAGGTTTATTTTTAAAGTTTGTCTACAAAGAGATAATTAATTTAAAATATTTTTTATTTATATGACTTGTCTCTCTCAAGATTCATTTTTGAGCTGGCCTTCAGGCAAAAGCAATGTTAGCTTGCTGAGGGAAGCTCATTTAATTTGATAGTGATAATTTTTTTGACAGCTGGTAATTTGCTTATTTACAGCTTCCTGATTAAGTCTTCTAACACAGCAGTTATTCATATAAACTAATAGTCTGCAGTTAAGGAACACTTATTTCCCATTTATTGTGCCACTAAGAGAAAACAAACTTTAACTTTTTAACTCTTTATTATCATTAATATCTTATGACTTTTCTCATCTAAGTAGTGATTATTATTTCATGTATAATCTCCTTTTATTGTAGCAGGATTCTCTACCAGTTTACCAGTAAATAAGTGTGTGCCTTACAAGCTATGTCATTAATGATAGTGGTTTAGCCACTAGTGATATCTTGGGATGAAACATTATAGAAAAGTTTAAACATTATATTTAGCTGCTTCAGAATATTCAAAAGGTCTTTGCTTTTTTCAGCAAATAAGGACTTTTTTAGGGGGGATATTCCTTTAAATATGTTCACAGGAATGTATTATGTTGTTTAAGTAGTCATATTTATATAAATGTACCAAAGCACTTCAGCAATTATGATGCATGAGGAAGCTCATTTGCAGTAAATCACAAAGGGATTTATTAAATATGTAAAGTGGGTGATTTAGATGAAGATGTTTCCAATAAAAGATGATTTTTTATTTCTTCTAATGTAGCAATATCCATGAACAAGTTCTTATGAAAGCCAATTTCTTAAATTTAGGTGTATTATTTTGGTTTTTATAACAGAAAACTTGCTTAAAATAAAACCTGAAATTTGTCAGCTTCTTTCAGGGTAGCTGGGGAAACAAATACCTTAAATATTTTTATAAGATGTAATGATGCCTCTACAACAAAGACTGTGCTTTAAAAATAAATTCTTATGTTAGAAGTGTTATCTCAAGAGGTAGAAATTATATAGGTAATATAAAGATATTTAAGTTAAGATCAACTTCATTGTATATTACCACGGATTTTACTCATTCTTTCTGACTAGTTGCCTACAATTTATTATGTACCAAGGGTAAGTAGGCCAGCTATTGTATATGCTCACACATACACATATATAGTCTCTAAAACTATTATACTAATTTTGGAGAATAGAGGAAGAATATCTCTATATTAACAGAATAGTAAGCAGGGAACTAAAAGATTTGTGTAGCTTGCCTAAATCCAAAATCTAATAAGTAGAATATCCAAGATTATAAAGCGATTTGTTTCGTTTCATAGTTTCATCTTTTCTGCACAATCCCATGCTCCCTCAATGTCAGTGTTGTAAACTATTCCAGCCCAAACTGGACAGACATGTCAGGAAGGGAGGATAGTGGTAACTACAAAGTTAGGAAACTGCTCAGTAATTTCGTTCAGGAATAGAATGGTGGACAAGACTCACCTCTTTCACTAGGGAGCTCATATATCATTGGGAAAACAAATTGACTTACACTAATATACTATAAATATAGTATAATCATGGATTAATACAAAGGGGTCAATTTAAGAGTATGTTTTCTAAATAGCTGAAGACCAAGTGGGGCATTAGTACCTGAGGTTGTAGGTAGAAGTGAAAGTAATATAGAAATGGGAGGTGTTCTGGATATAAGGAACCATGTGACCTTTCTAGCCAGTTTCCTAGGTCTTTAGAAATCTTTTTGGCAGCAATTCTTAGCACCATTATTTGTTCCCACTGGTTTCTTAAAGATTGAATGATACATCCAATGCAAATGACTCCTGATAATTTGGTCTCTACAGATATAACTGCATTTCCCAATTTGGCAGCCATATTCCATTGCCAAATCTATTTCCCTAGCTTTTTAGTTTTCTCCATTTATCCTTAACATGATGAACACTGCCAAGCCCCTGGGCATTCTTTTGCTTTTCTATTCTATCTTCTTCCACAGTTCTATATTTTACATCTATTGATTCTACATCAATACTGCCATTGTATATCTGCATCTTGATAAATATTTTATAATTTTCAATTTTATGAATATTCCATTATAGCCTCAAATGTATATCTAACATTAGAGACACCATGTTTCCTTCTGATTTCCTGTCTCTGATAATGGAACAGCAGACTTCTCAGTTGAACCCATTAGGAACATGACAGTTTCATGTGCATCTCTTCAATCTTTAATCTCTATTGCATCTAATCTGTAATAGTTAAAGAGTATGTAATAGCTTTGAATGATATCAAACATAAGACATTAGAATCTGATTAAGTGTAGCTTAAACAAATAGAAGATGATATATTCTCATGAAAAATAAGGTTAGATGATTGCCAGTATTTGTTCATCCAGGGGGAACTCAGAGCAGGGAATCTATTTCCTCACACTATTTTTTATTAAAAAAGAAAAAAACTATGCTTGTATTTTAAAAAAAATATTTTATTAAAAAAATTATTGTATTTTTTACATTACCATGTATTCCCCTTTATCTCCCTGCCCCCTGCAATCATCACACTGTTGTCCATGCCCATGAGTCCTTTTTTCTTTTTGCTTAATCCCTCTACCCCTTAACCCTCCCCCAACCCCAAACTGTCAGCCTGCTCTCTATCTATGAGTCTGTCTTTGTTTTGCCTGTTAGTTCAGCTTGTTCATTAGACTCCACATGTGAGTGAAATCATATGGTGTTTGTCTTTCTCTGACTGGCTCATATCACTTAGCACAATGTTTTCCAGATCTATCCATGCTGTCACAAAGGGTAAAATTTTCTTCTTTTTTTTTTTTTTTACAGCTGAGTAGTATTCCATTGTGTTAATGTCCCATAGTTGTTTTATCCACTCATCTACTGATGGACACTTGTGCTGCTTCCTTATCTTGGGGATTATAAATAATGCTGCAGTGAACATAGGGGTGCTTATGTTTTTTCAAATTCATGTTTCAATTGTCTTTGGATAAATTCCCAAAAGTGGAATTGCTGGATCATAAAGCAGTTCCACTTTTAATTTTTGAAGGTAATTCCATACTGCTTTCCATAGTGGCTGCACCATTCTGCATCCCCACCATGAAAAAGGGGTTCTCCTTTCTCCACATCCTCGCCAGCACTTGTTTTTCCTTGAATAGTTTATTATATTTTTCATTCTCCTTTATCCCCCATACCCTCTTCCACCTCTACCCACCCTCACAGTCACCACATTGTTGTCTTTGTCCATGAGACTTTGTTTTGCTCTACCCTTCCATCTTCAACTCCCACCCCCCACTCCAGAGGTGTTAGTCTTCTCTAGCTTCTCTACCTATGAGTCTGTTTCTATTTTGCTTTTTGGTTTGGTTTGTTCATTAGATTCTACATATGAGTGGAATCATCTGGTACTTATCGTTCACACATCTTTTGCCTTTTTTCTGAGATCTTTCCACAAGCTTTCCAGCAGACTTATCATCGTGTTTGATTAGCTATATATGAATATTCTGGTCACCTGTTCTTTTGAAATCAGGATTTTTGATTTGTATCTAAATAAAAGTAGAGATGTGTTAGCAAGAAGAGGACATGGAATATGGAATGTACGTGTACACAGGACGTCTGCTATAACACCACCAAGAGCTTGTTACAAACTTGCTCGAAACCTTTAGTAACTCCTATAAGTTTTCAGATAAAATTCATACATCTTATCATCCTGTGACTCTACATCTGTACCCCTATCTCATTTGAATACTTTCCCTTGTGATCCTTTTATAGCTAATGTCCATTGCTGTATTGTGAGCATTGACTAGGGTAAGGATCGCATTCCCCTGTAAGAGTCAGTTCTGTGAAAGTTACTCAACTATTTGTTGAGTAAATATAATAATTTGCTTCACATTAAGGTTTGTTTTTGTACATTTTTTTCTTGCTTTGTCCTTTTTTCTCCATATTCATATTTTCCCTTACACAAGTCATTGATGATGGTTTTCCTAAGTTCTATTTCTCACTCAATAAGAGAACACATTTTTAAGTTCAAGAAAAGTAGTAATGCTCATGAGCAAGAGGTTGATAAACACACATTTGAAAGGTCATTCTTCTTTTTTGAATAGAGTAATTAGGTACCATTTTAACCAAATTGCTTTTAAGCTGAAAAAGTTAGTATCCTGTTTTTACTGATGAATAGCTTTTCTAGCACCAATAATGAATACATAAAAGTGTACTTTAAGAAATCTCAATAAGTATAAACCCTGAGTTTTAATAGATAAAAATGGTTTTAAATATTCAAATTACACTGTTTTATTTTATGCAAACTAATCTGAAAGTGTTCCTTCAGATAGCATATCTTTACGCTTACCTTGATTTCCACTTAAATGAGCTGGTAGAGAACAAAATCTGTCAAGTCACACTCTCGAGTTTAAATTCTGTTCACACTCTGTACTAATTCTGCTGCCCTTGTTCTATCAGTGTTCTTCTCTAGTAAGTCACTTACTGGTCCAACTCCTTATTAGCAATGACTACTACTAATGAGCCATTATGTACAGTCGTTGAGTGAAGAACACTGGGCTAATCACTTTATGCATGATCTCTTCCAACCCTTGATGCACACTGTAAGGTTGTTTATGTCATTTACCTGGGGTTTGGGGATTTTGAGACATTTGCTTAAGGTCACAGAGTAAATGGCAGAATTGGGATTCAGACCCACGGTAAGCTTAGCCACATAGTCTATACTCATAACTAATATGGTATTTATCCCTCATTAAAGTGGGTATATTCATATTCATTCTTAACAGAAAAGTTTTGTAAGGGTCAATTTAAATATTACTTAATGACATTATATTAACTTTGTAATATTTAAAAATATATAGATATTACCATTATTTTTAAAACATAATCTGTACACAAGCATCATTTAACTTTAAGGACAGTAACATAAAGCATAATTATCAAATAATCTCTTATATGTGGTAAATATTTCAAATATATGAAATATATGCATATGAAAATATAGATAAAAATTAAGATTAAAATTATATTTTGAGTCAATAAATAATTACAATTTACATATAAAAATATTTCCAACTTCTCTCTTCTAACTGCATAGTGTGTTGAAGAAGCAAGCTTTGTATTAACTCTAAAAGCCTTATTTAGATTATGTACCTCTTTATTCATAAATTTCTTAATATAATTTCTCCCCACAGTCATTTACCTTTTTATTTATGTATTTATCTAATACTTACTTAGTACCTACATTGTGCCATGCACTCAGTGAATAAAATTTACTCTTCCTCAAAATACAGTCAAGGGAAGGTGAACCTTTTCAATTAAAAACTTGTAATATCATCTAAAAGCCAAATGAAATTTTTTTATACAGCAGGAATTTTAGAATAATTTCCTGAATTTATAATATAGGTAGGCATCAAATTCACCCCTTTTAAACACTTTTATATACCAATTACTTGTGTTACAGAAACATTAATGTATGATGTATGATGGTTTTTGAAATGCTGATCCATATCCCCACAGGTGGCCTATAGAGGTGGGTAAGTTAGTACAGTGTACTGCCATATTTTGAAATATTGCACAATTACATGATTATATTTCCCCAACCTAGAGATGAGCCTTTTTTCCCCTAAAATAGCTCTATGAGAGTGAAAGAGAAAAACAGAGAGAGGTGAGTTCGAACATAGGTTATGGCACTTAATTCTAGTGAAAAATAATTCTTTCTGAACTTAGAAGCTGATCAAAAGCAACCGTCAGTAAGTTAGCCTTTACACATAAAATTGTGAACTCATTCACTGTATATCTGATGATGTGAATGTTAACATTGAAATGTAGCACGCATTTGTGTGGGTACTAGTCCTATTTCAATTGTTCAGGTGAAAGGACTCAGTTAATACAGGTTCCTGGAAACCTCTTCTACGATGGTGTAACATCACATATATTCTAGATCTCCTGTCTTCTCTAATTCATTATAAAACAACTACAACAAGCTCTTTCTCAAATCCCAATGAAATAACTTCAAGCCCATAATCAGAACACTCAAGAGATTCCCTTTAAGTAAATGTAACTTTTTATGATTTGCTATATGTTTTTGCCTGTAACAATATGTATTAATAAGGGAGAAAAACAGTCCTTCCCCTAATACCCAAGAAAAAATGCAATTGTAAGTTAAAAGTTGCCTTTGGTATAGTATATGTATATATGTGTACACACATATATATGGAGAAAGATTGGGAGAGTAAGAAAATGTGAGTCTGCTCCATTTTTTGATAGAGTGGGGGAAGAGGTAGTTGACAGATGTCTGAAGAGAATATATTGAGTAAGAATGATGGGTATATTTATTCTACAAGTATTTATTGAGAATCAACTATAGGCCAGTCCCTATTGGAGATGTTGGGGATGCAGGGCTGAATAAAAGAATGAATTCCTAATCTTCTGGTCTTATGTTTTAGTGAGGTAAGTTATTGTATGGCTAGTCTAACACACAAAACAGTTCCTAAACATACAGATATAAGTGATCTCTAAGTCATAGAACAGAAGTATAAATATGTAGAGATGATCCAAATAATAGAACAAAAAGCTTTTCACAACTGAAGCCCAAACACTAAGTTTGGGTTATGTAGCTAACTCAGAAGCAAATTATTGCCTTATATGGTGTAGTGAGTTGACTTCACAGTCTAAGGAACAGACAGTTTTCCCCCTCAATATTCATCAATTTATTGTTCTAAGTTTCTACATTTTAAAAAGTACCCAGAATGGCTTTATTCTCATGTAAACTAAATCATAACCTGTAGTTCTTATCATTATGCTCTTTTGGTTATGAGTACTAAATGTTTGAGTTTTGTACCAAAATACTTTTTTATGGAAATGCCACAAAAAGCCTACATCTGTTTTATAAGGAATCCTGCAACAAGTCATGCAGTGGCCCAGCCAATTTCTTGACAGGCAGTTAATTAGTTTATTTCTATTTGGTGAGTTTCACCTTTAATAATCAGTAAGTTGAAATGTTTCCTATAGCAAGTGGAATTGTTAAACCTTGTGAACATAAAATGACTTTTGACCAAACAGTCAATAAAATGGAACTGGATTCTCAGAATTCCAAATGAAAGCACTATTTAAAATTCAACAAAAGTTTTGTTGACTTGCTTTTCAAAAGTTGCAAGGATGCCTTATTTACTTTGAGAAACTTGCCTTTCTACAGATTATTTAAAATTAACAACCAAATGGATGTAATAAGAGTCACAGTGAGATTAGCATGATTTGTACATCTGAATAGATTATACAGGGGAAGCGTCTGACAAGAGAAAAATACTTTTGGAGTTTATGTCCCATATATTTTTATTTCTTTGGTATTTTGAAGAGACATTATTTTTCATCCTCTTTAGCTTGCTTAGACTTGATGCAGCATAGAGAAAAGAGGGCCAGCTTTAAGCTCGTAGCTTCACTTCATCAGAGGGGACTTACTGTATGAAAGCTTTTTTCCTCTCTATGAATGAGTTCTTGGAACTTACCATTAGTAAAAGTCTCTACTTCTATTCGTCACCAAAAAGACATTTATAATGTAGAGTTGTTAGATGATGAAAGTGCCTAATATTTACTCTTGATAGAAGATGACTTTTAAAAAAGTGTCTGAATCTTTATTCTTTCTCAAATGGGGAAAAATCAGTCAAGAGGCTCTTTCATTTATGTCTTTCTTATTTAAATGCATTCTAAACTTTGATTATAAAACCAAGAGATTATGCTTGAGTAGTTGTCAAAAAGGGTTCCTAATTATTTATCTCCTTGCATTAGCAATATAAATGCTTGTGTTGCACATCTCTTAAGAAATGCTCATTAACTTTTTGAGGTACTATTATTTACAAGATTCCAATTGATTAGTATATGTATCATTATTACTTAAGTATGTGGATGACTACATTTATTGGCACTTAAACAGTGAGCATGGTCTTTTGGGTGCACCCATGCTCCTTTCAACATTACATAAACTGGGGAAACTATAATTAAATACCTAATATCAGTGAAGTATCATTCAGCCAGTGAAAATACATTTACTGAGTTTTTACTATATACTAGACCGAGCTACAAAGATCAAACAAGTTGTATCTGCATTTAAGGGATTCATGGCCTATGTATAGACAGTGGTTCTTCCTTCAACCATCCAGTTTTCAGGTCATGCATTCTTACTTTACGGGTTCATATTTCACACTATAAATCAAGTTACCCTTTACTGTGGCCATTTTCTCCCCCAAAATACGCAATTCAGAGTCACTCTACTTCCTTTTTTCCCAAATGGCTTCAAGTGCATCTATGTTTGAGAAATGTTAAATAAAACTAAATTAAGCAAATTATTTTTCTAAACTGGACAATTTTATCTGAAATATTTTATAGCAAAAATGGGTATTAAGATAATCCAAAAGGGATGTAGTAGCAGGATTTCCCAAATATATTATACTGTAAAATTTTATTCTGCTTACTTTTACAGACATTTTATATATATATATATATA
>PVIA01013105.1:0-33949 GCA_004024845.1 Tonatia bakeri | reverse complement strand
CTTTTCAAATCGACTTCCAATTTCTTATTCTTTCTCCTCTTCTGGCACCTCAATGATGTGAATGTTGGGCCTCTTGAAGTAGTCCCAAAGGCTGCTTACACTATCCTCATTTTTTTTCAATATTTTTTCCTCTTATTGTTCTGATTGGTTGTTTTTTGCTTCCTTATGTTCCAAATCATTGATCTGATTCTCAGCTTCATCCACTCTACTGTTGTTTCCCTCAAAACTGTTCACTTCAATTATTGTATCCTTCATTTCTGACTGGATCTTTTTATGATGCTGAGGTCCTCTCTAAGTTTCTTGAGCATCCTTATAACTAGTGTTTTGAACTCTGCATCTAATAGATCACTTATCTCCATTTTGTTAAGCTCTTTTTCTGGAGTTTTGATCTGTTGTTTCATTTGGACCATATTTCTTTGTCTCCTCATTTTGGCAGCCTCCTTGTGTTTGTTTCTGAATATTAGGTAGAGCTGCTATGACTGCCTGTCTTGGTAGCATAGCCTAATGTAGTAGGTGTCCTATAGGGTCCAGTGGCACAGCCTCCCCTATCATCCAAGCTGGGTACTCACAATGTGCCCTCTGTGTGGGCTGAGTACACCCTCCTCTTGTAGTTGTGCCTTGGTTGCTATTGGCAGGTCAATGGTAGGGATTTACCCAGGCCAGTCAGCTGCAAGGATTGACCATGATCACTGACCACCAACCTCTACCCTCCATGGAGGATCAGCTCTGAAGGGGTGCTCTGATGTGGTCTGTAGCTGTCCACTGGATACAGAGGCTCTGGGGTTTCCCAGGTGGTGCAACTCAAGGTCAGCCCTCACCTGTGTTCTTCCCGGGGCCACCCAGCCTGAGCTACGAAGCAATCTGAGATGCCTGCTACTTGTGCTGGGCTTGAAGATTCCCAGGAGAAGCCAAGCTGTGAATCTAGGCTGGCTGTTCCTAGTGCTGGGCCTGAGGCCACTTAGCAAGATGTACAGAGGCTGGGGTCTTACTAAAGCCAGCTATTGCTTGTTTGATAGGATTTAGGAAGTTGTGAAGCCTGATCCAAAACCAGCCACTCATATGGAAAAGTCATGGTTAACAGTTTCAATGTGCCACTAAATTGGGTGGGTTGGAGTCTCAGGGGATCTCCAGGGTAGAGCAAAGAGTATTAGACAGGTTGATTGAGTTAGCTATGGCACCGGCCTGCCAGCACTGAAGTTGTGTGGGTGGAGGGCTCAGCAAAGGAACAATGGCCGCTGCCTGCCTTCCTGACTGAGAGAAATCTGTTCCCCAGGTCCAGCCTTGATTCCAGACACTAGTTTCTCCCTGAATGCCACTGCTACCTTTCAAGCTGTTACCCTGGTGCTGGAGCAGAGGAAATGAGTCTGAGTAAGTCTGTGTGTAAAATGATTTTTAAGAGAAACTGCTTGGGACTCTAAAGGTTTCTTCCACCATCTCAATCCCCACTGGTTTTTGCAGCCAGAAGTTATCTTCCTGGCACTGGAACCCTGGGCTGTGGAGCCAGTTGCGGGGCTGGGACTCCTCACTCCTGAGATATCCCTCTCAGATTTTCATCTACCACACATGGGTGAGAGACCAGTCCATTCCATGTCTGCACCCCTCCTACCAGTCAGGATGGAAGTGGTTTTTTTAATTCCATAGTTCTCAGACTTCTGTTCAACTCACTTTTTGATGGTTCTAAGTGATGATTGTTCTATATTTTAGTTGTAATTCTGATGTGGTTCTGCAAGGAGGTGAGCCATGTTTACCTATATCACCAACTTGACCAGAACTTGACTCCCACAATTCCTCTTAATCAGAGATCACACTATATGAAAGTCCCTCATGAGACTTCAAGCCACCAGAGAAATAAAGGCTCCAAATTTAATTCTAAAACCTGACTTATTTTCTTTAAACACTGAAGTTTCACCAAACAGGACAGGCTCTAAACCAATAGTCTCTAAACCACTTAACTTTATACAGAACCTTGAAAAAAAGAAACTGCAACTAGCAGGGAATGGGAGGGTCCAGGATCCTCAGCTTGGCTGTAATTGTACTCATTTGTTCCTTGTACTTGGTTGCCAGCTCTTCTATTCTCAAAGATCCTTTTACTAGTGCTGTGGCACAAACATCCAGCCAGCCATCCTTGAGCATCTGGGTTCTCCTCAGACAGTCTGATCCCTCAGAGAGCTACCAACTTGTTGTCAAAAGGTCAACAAAGGCCTGATGAGCCAGCTAAGATGCACCTCTCTGCTCTACGCATCCACTTACATGGCCCGTCTTTGGATAGGCTCTCCTGGCTTACACCCCGGCAATAGATGCCCCCTCCCCATCACACACACATCCCTTCTGTGTCTTGCAGTCCTGGACTCCCATCTCTTATTGTCTTTGTAACTTCAGCACCTAGCACCATACTGGACATACCAAAAGTACTCATAGGTGCTAATAGCAAGTAGAAAAGGAAAAAAGGGATGAAATAAAGCAATATATCTAGACTTAAATGGGGGAGGCTATAAAAACATGAGGTTTTATGATTTTAGCATATGTACCAAAAAGCAAAACAAGTACAGTAGGTATCTTCCTAAGTTACAATAAACCCTTTCTAGAACGAGCCTGGAATAAATGGTCACATTGCTGCAATTATAGCTGACCTCAACTTCTTACTTGATCCTCCCTTGTGATCTCAACCTGAGCCTCTGGGTAACGTCCTCGTGCCTCCACCCTTTTGTAGCCTCCTCTTCCAACAGGCTCACCTCTCTCCCAAGAGAGTCTCCACTCCAGGTCACAGGCAAACCTGTTCTTTCCCACACATGCTGATGCTGTCCCTCCTCCGTGCCTTTGCCTACCCCACTTTACACACACAGTGGGTTTACCCTCACATATGGAACCACCCCTCTCCAAGTGAACACACAACTCCAATGCAAGGCTAAAACAAGACCAGCACTGTCGAGTGGAATGAACACCAGGCTTGGAGCCATACAGAATATCTGTTTTCTGCTAGCCCCAACTAAGCCACTGATTCTTTCTAAAATGGTTTTCCCATCCTGCTTTTTCATCGGGCTACATTCTACTTTTCCTTCAAGGCTCAGCTTAAATGACACTTGCTGACCTCCCAGACAAAATTAGGGCCTGCTGTTAAAGGCTGTCAAAACTCATTGCACTAATTCACAGCCTTACTTATAATTTTAAATTCTTTACAAATTATCTCTTTAATATTTGACTGCCCCAATAAATGATAATTTTTCTAAGATCAGAGACCATTTCTATTTCATGCATCATTGTATACCCAAGGCCTGTCTTAAAAATACATATGTGATATTTACAAATGCATAATGGGCAAAATGTGAGGTTTCAACCAAACGTTACTCAGTGTCTCTTCCTACTAAGAAGTTCCATAAATGTTTTAGTCTGCTCAGGTTGCCATAACTAAATACCATAGACTGGGTGAATTAAACAACAGAGATTTATTTCTCACAGTTCTGGAGGCTAGGAAGTCCAAGATCAAAGTGCTGGCTGATATGGTGCCTGGTGAGAACTCTCCCTGGCTTGCAGAGGGCTGAATTCTCACTATGTCCTCACCTGGCCTTTCCCTGGTACATGTATGTGTAAAGTGAGAACAAGAGAGAAAGACAGAGACTTCTGGCCAAGATGAAGGCTTAGGTAGACATATTGTACCTCCTCATACAACCAAAAGAAGGACAACAACAAATTTAAAAACAAAAAACAACCAGAACTGCCAGAAAATCGAACTGTATGGAAGTCCAACAACCAAGGAGTTAAAGAAGAAACATCTATCCAGACTGGTAGGAGGGGTGGAGACAGGCAGCCTGGACCCCTGAGAGGACTCGCAGCAAGGTGGCGGCTGGAGGACCTGGGCAGGCAAGGCAGTAGCTGGCAGACTGGGTGAGGCGACAGCTGGTGGACAGGGTGCAGATAAACTGGGAGGATCAACTGGGGAGCAAGACAGACCACGCAACCCAGGGCTCCAGTGAGGGAAAATAAAGCCTTAAAACTTCTGACTGAAAAAAACCTGTGAGGGTTGAGACAGTGGGAGAAACTCCCAGCCTCACAGAAAAGTTCATTGGACAGACCCACAGGGTCCTAGAATGTACACAAACCCACCCACCCAGGAATCAGCACCAGAAGGGCCCAATTTGCTTGTGGGTAGTAGGGGAAGTGATGGAAAACTGGCAGGGAGAAGAGGAAGCTGACCACTCCCCCATGGGCAGCATCACAACACAGAGATGTGGGTAGCTCCACCCTGGTGAAAACCTAAGGCTCCGCCCCCTAGTATGTAACAGATCCACCAAGACAAAAAAAGGCCCAAATGAAAGAACAGATCAAAGTTCCAGAAAAAATACTACTAAGCAATGAACAGATAGCCAACCTAACAGATGCACAGTTCAAAACACTGGTAATCAGGAAGCTCACAGAATTGGTTGAATATGGTCACAAATTAGAGGAAACAGTGAAGGCTATGAAAAATGAAATAAAGGAAAATGTACCGGGCACCAACAGTGACAGGAAGGAAACCGGGACTCAGATCAACAGTTTGGACCAGAAGGAAGAAATAAACATTCAACCAGATCAGAATGAAGAAACAGGAACTCAAAAAAATGGGGAGAGGCTTAGGAACCTCCAGGACAACTTGATATGTTCCAACATCTGAATTATAGGGGTACCAGAAGGCGAAGAGGAAGATCAACAAATTGAAAACTTACTTGAAAACATAATGAAGGAGAACTTCCCCAATCTGGCAAAGGATACAGACTTTCAGGAAGTCCAGGAAGCTCAAAGAGTCCCAAAGAAGTTGGCCCAAGGAAGCATACACCAAGGTACATCATAATTCCATTAGCCAAGATTAAAGATAAGGAGAGAATCTTAAAAGCAGCAAGAGAAAAGGAGATAGTTACCTACAAAGGAGTTCCCATCAGACTGTCAGCTGATTCCTCAAAAGAGACCTTGCAGGCAAGAAGGGACTGGAGAGAAGTATGTGAAGTCATAAAACGCAAGGACCTACATCCAAGAGTACTCTATCCAGCAAAGCTACCCAGCAAAGCTATCATTTAGAATGGGAGGGCAGATAAAGTGCTTCCCAGATAAGGTCAAGTTAAAGGAGTTCATCATTGCCAAGCCCTTGTTATATGAAATCTTAAAGGAACTTATCTAAGAAAAAGATCAAAAATACAAACAGTAAAATTACAACAAACACACAGCTATTAACAACTAGAACAGAACAGAATCATAGAAATGGAGATCACATGGAGGGTTATCAGTGGGGGAGTGGGACAGGGGAAGAGGGGGGGAAGGTACAGAGAATAAGAAGCATAAATGGTAGGTAGAAAATAGGGGGAGGTTAAGAATAGTATAGGAAATGTAGAAGCCAAAGAACTTATATGTACAACCCATGGACTTGAACTAAACGGGGTGACTTTGGGTGGGAGGAGGTGTACAAGGTGGAGGAGAATAAAGGGTGTTGGGAACCGCCCTGCCTGGTATCAGAAGCTGTAACCCCCTCCAAGGCTAAGGCTGAGGGAACGACCTTGGACCGTAAGCCACCAAGGAGACAAAAGCTTATCTCCCTGGCAGGAGCATTGCTTCTGCTTCTTTTACTTCATCCATAACTGGCCCCCAATGCTTGGTCGGTTAGCCAAAGATGGGTAAGATTCCCCAAGGGGGGAACAACCTAAGACAGGCACGATCATGTGGGAGGCCCCCAAGGAAGGATTTTGGGGGCTACAGCAAAAGGATTTTGAGGGGTGATGGACCCTCACCCCTTGGCTTTGACAAAGCCTGAGTCCTCATTGTCTGTGAGAAATCTCCTAATCTCTTGGCTGCCTTACTTCCCTTGCTCCCCCTAAGCCTGAAACAATGACAGAGGGAGGTGCAGCCCTGTGCTGGAAAGGGCAGGTTCCTAGGCAATCAGGTCTAAGAAAGGATATGTAAAATCCTGTGAAATCTGCTTTGTTTAGAATACCCTCAATTAAATGATAAGGGTCCAAACCAGAAGTAAGTTTGTTCTTCAAAGTTTTACAGCTCTTTAGCTATCTGACCCTGACTCAAAATAGGCCCTCAGAGTTCTTTGTTATCTATTTTTGATCCTTACTTCTGGGCAATGAGTAATGAGCTTTACCTGAATTCCTGTGTAAATGAACCCAATAAAAGCCCATTGAGGAACAGGCTCCTGGCCCTTCTCCTTTGAGAGATCGGCTACCTTTCCTCCCCAATCAGATCATGTCTCGGTAGACTTATTCTCATCTGTGGTGGCCATGGGGGCCCTGCGGGCAGAGCCTCCCCCCAAAAAGGGAGAAAATGGGACAACTGTAATAGTATAATCAATAAAATATATTAATAAAACTATAAAAAAGAGAGAGACAGAGATCTCTTCCTCTTCTTACAAAGACACTAATCCCATCATGAGGGTCCCTCCCTAATTACCTCTGAAAGACCCCATCTCTAAATAACATCATGTTGGGGGTGGGGCTTCAACATATAAATTTGGGGGATGCAAACATTCAGTTCACAGCAATAATACAAGGGCCCCATGGCTTTGCCCTATTCTGGGAAATTGCCCCTAAATGTCAGGGAAAAGGCTCTCAGCTACACCATCCTCACGAAGGTGGGCAGCTGTGTCCAATCAGAGTGAGGAGATCCAGAAAGGCAAATCAATCAAGGGCAATAAGCAGCCAGAGCAGTGGAACACAGGGAGTGAGGGGCAGGTGGGGAGGGACAGGACAAGGCTCAGTGGACAGCTCCAGGGAGGCCTTCAAGGGCCTCATGTGCCAGGCTATGGACCCAGGCTTCCATCTCGTCTGTAAAACGAGCAGACTGTGTGGGATGAGCTCTTTCAGCTGTAAAACTGCGATTCACTGTAACCTGATGAGCAAGGTCCAGACACAGGCTTCAGAGGGAGGTTCTGTGAGGCCAGAAACCCCAGCACGACTGCCAACCAAGAGCAGCGGCAGTTTTGTCAAGTGGCTGGGTCACCTGAAGTCACCGGCACACTCAGGCCAGGCTGCTGAAAGCCCTTCCCACAGAGGTGACTGGGGGAGCCACAGAGCTACTATCACGGGGTTTTGATAAGCAATTCAATCTCCAGTAAAACCCTGGTGGGTGCACCACAGGAGGGTGACGGGCAGGTGGGCTCTGGCTCAGAGCTAAGATGGCAGCAGTCATTTTTCTCCCTGCAGGTATTAATGAAGTATGTACTTAGCGGGCCTCCAATGGGTAGTTTAACAGTACAGTTACATGAAGAAACTAGCTACAATAGTCAGTTTGCCTTTGCTTCTCTTCACTTAAAAGAACAAATTTTAGATGACACTTGTGACCTCAGTCCTGTTCTAGTCTGTACAGCTGGGTCACCCTAGTTGAGTCATTCATCTCTTCGGCCTTTCTGGTCTTCATCTATAAAACAAGGAAAATCACTCTGCCCACCCAGGTCACAATGAAAATCACATTAAGACAAAGGAGGGAAAGAGCTGTGTCATCTGCCAAATGAGCAAAGGTTGCCTAGAACAGGATGAGGCAAGACAGCTCTCCCAGCCCCAGGAGAGGGAGCCCTGAAAGAAGGATTCGGAAATTCCCTCTCTGGAGGCGTTTCTCCTGAAACCCTGTGATAGTTCAGTGAGCCTGTGACCACCCAGGTGGGGAGTGCCACTGCCTAGGATGCTGCCCAGAATGTACTCAGATGACAAATGAAGGCGGCCAGCAGGGTGGCCTGGCTGAGCCCACTATGGAGACCAGCTTCACCTGTGGGAAGAGGGAAGCATCAGGCCTGGAGCAGAAGGGGCTGGCAGGGCACACTCTCTGGATGTGGCCTGCTTGCTCATGCACCTGCAGAGCAGAGGCAGCTGCTGCTTTGCTGGTGAGAATAAAACAAGCAGCTTGGGTGGGGTGGCTAATTATGGTTCTTGACCACCCCTAGCAAAACTCCCAGAGTAACAGCCCCCCTGATCTGCCCCCAAGAATTGTTCCTTTCCTGCTCTCAGCCCAGAGGTTACAGGCATCAGCATGTGGCCCAGGTTATTAGTTCAAGGACAGGTATGTTACCCAGTGCATGCCAACCAGGTCCATTAGAGCTAATCCTGGAATTTTCACTTCAGCAACCAGACAACAAATTCTGTTGCTAGCTGGACTTAGCTCTGAGACACAGCCAAAAAATGGGGAGAGGGTGGTAAACAGAATGGAGAAACTCAGAGACAGACAAGCATGTGGCTCTGATGCTTTTGTTTGCACACCTGGATCAAGCTAAACCCGAAGCAAAACTTCTCCCCTTTACATTAAGCTGTTAAGTTACAAAATTCAATAAATCGAGCCAGTTCAGGTTTGGGTATTTGGTCAATTACAAACAAAAGAGACCTAGATGAATACATGGGGCCTATGGAATCACTCTGCTTCTGTGAAAATTGAAGGGAATCTTCAGCAGTTCCTCATTTCCCAAGAGATTCAACTCCTTTGGTGATTCCTTTTGAACCACAGCTTAGGAATCTCTGTACACAGGACTCACCAGCCCTGAGAGTCATTTTCTCTGGGAATTCATCTAGGCTCAACGTTCTAAATTGCCTCATTCAATCTCATCCATTCTCTGTTGCTGTCTTCAATTCTAACTGGTTTCTGGGACACTACACACTCCTGTAAACTTGATGCCTCAGACCTGCTTGCTTCCCATCCCACTCCTCCTGGGACATGGACTGTGAGTTCTCTTGGCTAGAACCTATGGGGGCAGCCACACCTTCCTCACCCAGCTTCAATGCCAAGGCACTCTCCACCTTCACCTGACCTTGCTTGGCAGTTCAGATACCCCACTTTAATTCAATTCAACAACATTCAGTGGGTATCACTCCATACTAGGTATAGTCCTGAACACTGGTGATTCAAAGATGGCTAAGATGTTGTGCATATCCTAAAAGAGGGTCATCAGATGCATATATAAAAATTCTAAGACACAGCAGACACCAATCAAAGCTAAAGCAAAGTACTGGGGATCACCAGTAGGGAGACAGGGGATGGAGCAACTAATTGTGTCTAGAGCATCTGGAAAAACTTCCTAAAAAGCAAAGGACTGTAACACATCTTAATTCCTCCATCTGGCATGTCCAAAGACCTCTACAGTCTGTCTGTGTTCTACCTACAACAACCCCACCAAGCACAGGCCCCACCGTACCCGATTCCCCTTTCCTTCTCCACATCTCCCTCTGCTCCAGCCCATGGGCTCCCACAATGTCCTGCATACATGCTGCACTCACTCGAACCTCTAGTGTTTGTGACTGCTCTCGTCCATGACTGACAGCACTTCTCTCTGTTTATCTAAACCTTGTTCTACCCTTTCAGGAATGACTGGGAATTTTTATTTCCTCCAAGACTATTCTGCCCCCTCTCACAAGCCTGATGCACTATCAGGGAAGACAAATGACTGCCACGTGCCTGCCGCGCTGCTCCCCAGGTGCCCCTGAGCCAACATCAGTCACCAGTCATCAGCTGGCCTTCCTCCACTGCACCCTAACACCACTTCACAAGGTGCCCAGTCGGGCATCACCACTGACTGGAGTGGGCACAGGCGGCAAAACAATCTGCAGTCCCAGAGCTGAAAGTTACACCACAAGTTTGGCATTTAATCATGAAAGGAAGCTACAACAAACATTCGAGCACCAATTAAATACAAGACCATGACAGAGCGCAGAGAAGGGCAGGGCACTACCCTGTTTTCAGGAGCTCCTGTCCAGTTGGGAAAGTAAACCTTTTGGGTGTGTTGTCATGTATCAGCTGTAGACTGTCACTGCCTTACGGGCAAGAACCACTGTGCACACCTCTATAGAATCCTCTCACTGTACCAACCAGAGAACTGAGCACTCGGCCTCCACAAAATAGGAAAACAGCCATGATACCAAAGCTGCATTTCTAAACCCCTGGGCCAAGACCTCGTCTTGCTGTCAGGGAGCCCTGGGAGCAGTTCTGACACTCAGGCCCGAATCCTGCAGCCCCTCTCCTAGCTGCAGTTACAGAGTCATGCTTTCTTTCCAGTGTCAGGCCTTTCCATCCTGTTCCACAGCTCAGGTCAAAGCAGATGGCAGTGGGAGTGCATGCCCTACTGGGGCCGATCTAAACAGCTCACTGCCCCCTCCCACCCCCTGTGCTCTGTGGGGCCTGGTTCATGGGACAACGGCCAAAAACACCCTTCATTTTAGAAAAGAAGCCTTTTCTCCACGTTGGTTGGTTTGTGTGACATGAGCCAAATGCTCCAACAGGTCTATCTCCTTGGCTGAGAAGAAATGAGCAAACATTTCAAAATGGCAGGAACTGTGTGAGTTTAAAACCAAACATTTCATTTTGACAAGAAAACAGACATTCCTTTTTTCCATTAACAGAGCTAAAGAAAAGTCTTTCAGATCTGTATATGGTTAAATTCCCTGACATGTGAGGTTTAAATGCAATCTCACCTCAGTTCCCTGTAAACATCCCACTTGCACACTTGGACCCAGCACTTGGGCAAAAGAAACACTTCCCATCATCTTATCTCAGCTGATTCTCCAAGTGACAGAGAAAGACAAGCAGAGAAGGGGTCATTATTTACATTCACCTATGAGGATCATGGACACTTACTTCCTGCCACAGTCCATGGGAGCAGCAGCAGCAATTGTGCCTTCTGGTTTGAAGAGATGTGATCGCACCCACCTGGTGGGGAACCACACCTCCATGTCTGTCAAATCTCACCTGGGCCTCTGAGTTTTTCCACCTGTCACACCACAATGACCTCAGCCTAGGGTCACTAGGCAACTTCCACTGAGCAACCTGAGATGCAAGTGTACGTGGGGGTCACAGCTGCTAACTGCACAAGAATCCGTACCTGGTGGGTGAGGCTGCTCCCGTTTAAGGAAGAGTGCGGCCATGTGCAGAGACACAGCTTTACCTCCCACGGGGAGGCAAAGAGCCTGGGGTCGGGTTCCAGCCCTGCCACTTACTGGCTTTGTGGACTCAGGCAAGTGACTTTACCCTTTCTCACTGAAGCTTCTTCATCATAAACTCAAAAGTACAAATGCACAGGCTTGCAGTTCACTGTAAATGACACAACGCAAGTAAAACACATGACTCAGGGCCTGCATGCAGTGCGCTCCCACGACAGCTCGTTTTACTGCATGTCTTTGTAACGTGCCCTGCACAGCACTGGCCGCCACACAAAAACAGCACAGCACCCGTACGGAGCCACGGCTGACTACTCACTAAACCGGCAGAGGGACAAGGCTGGCTCACGGCCCACCTTGCAGGTCTGCACACGCACTGGGCAGATGTCTCCCTCAGGTGGGCCTGCTGGGTTAGCACTGGCTACACTCTGAGGTGCCAGCGCCATGAGAGAGGCGCCCCATCCAACCTGCTCCCACACCTCCCTGACTGTGCAGCAGTCTGCCTGGTCTATCACAGACAGGGCGGTCAGGAGATGAACCAGGGCCCACCTCCCAGTCCCTGTGTTACCCCCTGGCTTCACTACTAAAACAAAATGGGGATGTCTGTGGGTCACTGGGGGCAGGTGCCATCCAGCTCACCAGTCATCACTCCCAGCATAACCACCACTTTGGGGGGTGAGCAGCGCTCTCCACAGTCGCTCATTTCCAGGGCATGTGCTGAGATCACAGGAACACAGATCATTTATGCCTATACAACCTCATAAATCACGGCTTAAGTAGACATAAAGTGTGAAGTCTATAATGGAGATAAAGTGTTCGATACATTTACTCGGAAGATTATTAACTCCATGCCTATAATTCACCATTGTTTTAGTATTAGAAAGTAAAATTAAGCAAAAAAAAAAAACAAGTACCACCCAATCACGGCCCTGAAGCAGAAATGAATCCACAAGCCAATGCCTAAGCAATGAGCCTCTGCAGAGGGCAGCCTGAGCTGGGGAGGGTTGCGTGCAATGATCCCATTGTGCCAGTGGCCTCTCCCTCCTGCATCCCCACCACCCAGAGGCTGGAGAGAGAGCCCTGCTCCCACTCCCAGCTCCAGACCCACACAGGCCTCCCCCAGCAGTTCCAGTGCCGGGAACACTGGTGGCTCCAGAAGCCGTTACTAGAGGGTTCTGTTTGTTCAGGTGGCTAAGGCTAGTTAGTAATCCCTACTGTTCTTTTTAAAAGTTTTTCTTTAGTGCCTACCTTTCTCCACAAAGAATTCTAAGCAGCAAGAATATAAAAAGTTGAAGTAAATGAGAAAGGGAATGCTATATGGCTGTTAAAAAGGAGGTGGCAGATCTATACTAAGAGTGGGGAAAAATGCATTACTATAGGGACAGTGTGAATAATATGAATAAGTAAGTAAATAATATGACCCCTGATGTCTGAAAAGATCTCTTAACAAGCTAAGTCTGCAGTGCAGACACCAAAAGTGAGGAAGCTTGCCTGCAAGGGCAAGGTCACGGGGGTGGGGGCACTTTCTGTCTCTACTTGCAGGTTCTCTGATTTGTGTAAGCTTTTCTCACTGACTATGTCTTATTAAAATCATCTGAAATTGTTTAGGAAAATAGGTAAGAAAAATAAATAAGCAAGGAAAAGAACACAAACAGGGATACGACCATTACAAAGATGTATATGGTATAGACATATTTTTAGTACTATTATTTCTGAGATTTCTAACAGCTAATGGGAAAAGGGGAAATCAGACCAGTGACACAAGTCACCTTATCTTTAGAGAAAAAATTGTCTCTCAGCACAGAAAAGTATTTCTCTAAAGGATCTGCAGAGAGAACTGGCTGACAACATGGATTGAGCACTGATTAGGTGAGGTAGAATAGTATTTGCCAGTCTTTGTAGAATTTACACTGTAATGGCTGAAATGACTTTTTTAATGGAATAAACATGAAGCTAATTTTGTGATTTATATCCAGCAATTTTTGAAAAATGAAAAAATAGAATGGAAAATATCAGAATGCACAGAATGTCAGAATTTACTATTTTTCCCCCAAACTCATGTTTTAAATGATACATACATATAAATACTTGTGAGTTATAATGTGAAATGTATCTATTACAGGTGGCCGGGGTAAAAAAAGCAAGTTGAAAAACACAGCCCCTGGAGCCAACCCTGTGGACCAGCCAGTGGACACCAGTGCGGATAAACACCCACACTTCTCTCCCACTCACTCACGCAGTCTCTGCCTCCCACACATGTGCCCACAGAACACCTTAAGTGAAAGGCATTTAAAGAATTTGGCTCTATATGCAGAAAAAAACCTAACAGTCAGAAAGAGCCAACCCAGGAAGAGACGGGGATGGAGGGCTATTTCCTGAGGTTGGCTTCTACAAGAGCCGAAGCTCCAGGTACGGAAACAGCAACTGAGGCCAGGGTTGGGCATTAAGTTCCTTGCCTGTCCTAGGGGATCAAGGGGGGCCACCTTGAGAGCCAGCACTCTCTAGGGCCATCTGGATAGGCGAGAGAGGAAAGTAAGTGAGACTAAGCTGGGAGTGTCTATGGAAGGATGAAGACATATGCTTACTGTGGGGTACCAAAGGTAGAAGGGAGGATGGGGTGGAGAAAAGCACCAAACCGAAGGCTTTGACTCTCAGAGCCGGAGTGCACACACAGAAGGCACGCACTGCAGAGTCGCAGCAGCTGTCCTCCAGCAGATGGAGAAAGTGAAACCCAGAGAGGGGAAGAGTAGCACCAGCACACCGAGAACCTGGAGGTGGGAAAAGCAGCCTCGGGACCCCTGGGAGCTGGACATGGAAAAGAGGCAGTGTGCCCAGCAGACTTGAGCTACCTCATAGCCCGCCTACCTTCCCTGATCCACCTCGAGTCCATGCTGGCAGTGGCTCATAAAAACTCCAGGGAAGGATGCAAAATGATGCCGCCACTGGGCCAGCAAGTCTGAGAGAAGCAGGGCAGGGAGCATGGGGACATGAGAGGACCAGGATTATGGGTCCCCACCTGAGACCGGAGCTTGCAGGCCAAGAGGGTCCACAGAAGCTGTGTCCACTGGCAGGCACAGGGTTACCTGCAACCAGTCACTAACACCTCTTCGCTGGGAAAAGGGCTGTCAGAGCAAGGGGCCTTAATTAACAAGGAGCTACCAGGGAGAGAGGGGGCTCCTCTTACCCCAGTGCTTTATGAGAACATCGGTCAGCTACAATAAAAGGCTCACAGCTGGGTAGGCTCAACAGTGCCCGAGGCTATCATTTTAAAGCATATTTTGTGTCTTTATTTACTGAATGAGATGAATTCTTCCCTCAGCTTGCTTCACTGTGAAGCGACCACCCAAAAGAACAATTTTTTAAGGAAGCACTGATTGTGGGTAATAAAGAACATGTACAAATCGTGGTTCTGCCCCAGCCCTCTTGGCAGAGCACGGAAACTCCCTGTCCTCTCAGTACGGCACCACCACCGACCTCCGGGGGTTAAGGATTAACGGTGGCAGCGGAAATGCACTCAACACAGTGGCTGCCGCCACCAAGGTGGCTGGGTTGTGAAGAGTCACAGCTCTGGGGTGGGGGTGGGTAGAGGACCTCTTATCAAACGAGGGCAGGGTTTTGCAAAGTTGAGAAATCATTCTCAGCTTCACTTGACATTGCCACAATGCTGAGGCCCAAAGAGGCACCCCAAGCATAGCTGCCCACAACATTTGTATGCTATGGCCCCCCAAAAAGTACTGAAGGCTCAGAAAAACACAGGGGAGATCATAAACAGATAAGCACCCTGAAATCACAAACACTAAAGTCCTGTTTGGCTAGCTTAAAGCTCAAAACTATGTCCATCCTGTTAACTCGGGCACAGACAGATGCCTTTTAATGGTTTCATTATCACTGAGATCAATCATCATTTCAGTAATGATTAGGGTTGAAAAACCCAACAGGCTTAATCATAACTGCCTCAATTCAAAATTCATTAATGCTGTGACCAACTGAAATCATTACACTGGAGCTCTATATTTCATAAATGTACCTCCAAGGAGAACTGGCAAGCTGCTTAATTCCTGTACTCTTTCTTTTAAAGCTGCCTTTCTATGTCAGTATAGTTCACTTTCCATAGTCACTTCCCTGCAAAGTTAGTGTTCAGGTAAACTCCCATCATCAGGGTAACTTTGAGACATCTGAACGTGAAGAACCTATGGAAGCTTAAAAGTTAAATAGCTGCTATTTTCTAAATATCTGGGATCATTATTTATAAAACACCCTAGTGAACTAGGATAAAAGAGACCAAACAAATACAGGTTTTCCTCTAATTACAGCATTATGTTAGTGAATCAGACCTCAAATGTCTGGAAATGACTACTCTCTACAGCTTGGGATTCTGCTCAAATACCAAACTTAAAAAAAAAAATCCAAATCCAGAACAAGTAGTTCCACTGTAACATCCAGTCCTGCATATTTCTCTCACAGCCCAGATCTGCGAGAGCACCGAGGGAGACAAAGCCGGGAGATAAGACTAACCCCCCCTGCAGCTGGACATGGTGAAGAGACAGGCTATGCAACACAAGTGGCCGCACCACCTCCGCAGAGCCTACACCCCATTAGTTTGCCGCTTAAAAACAACCAGGTACCCACTAAGCCAGGTTAAGGGAAACTGAACTCTAGCTGGATGGCTCAGCTGGTTAGCCCAGTGAATTGGGAGTCAGTTTGGGTTCAAAGTTCCCTTGTGGTCTAGCTGCATAACTTTGCACATGCACTTTGTCCTTGTGGGCCTTGGGTTCCTAATCCCTGAATGTGTTGTTGAAAGAATAAGTGCAATAACGTGCCATGTCCAGAGCATCGCACACACACCATAAATGGTCGTTGTTATTCTAGGAATCGAGGGTAGAGATTCAGGCCTTGACCTCTTTTCTAACACAGGAGAAGTTCTTTAAATCAATGTCCTTTGAACCAACTTGTAAGATAAACTGATATTCTCTTTGTTTCTTCTGGGTAAAAGATAATGACTAATTCCCATGCCATAATGAATTCATGTGGCTAGAAAGCTTATACACGTTTGTTCTCAACAGTTGAGTGGTGTACTCACCAAAAATTGGATGTGTCTCTTCCCAAGTTTACATCTGGTGCATTCGTTGCTGGAACTACCTAACTTAACTGAATACTGCTGAGGTGATGCGCCCTGAGTGTAAGAAGAGTTGCTGTTCCCATGAAAACAGGACTGAACCCTCTGGAAGTACTGAATAAGGAGTGTAGCTAAAGGTTTTGTTGTTGAGTTGGATACGGGCGAGATGACAGCCAAAGATAAAGGAAAAACCATAAACTTTCAGAATCGCTCTCAGCTTTCTTCTCATGCACTTTTATTCTATTTTTAAATAAAACACAACTGGCAACTGTAGGTAAATAGATGTAGTTTATGCAAGAAAAACAATGGGCCCTGTGACTAGCAGATGCCTAACACTCAAAATAAGCCTTTGGTCCTCCACCAAAAGATTGGCAAATAAATGTCTAGTTGTATATTCTAGGTCAAAATAAGCTTCAACATGTGTTTCTGTCTTTTTAAATGAGTCGCCTTATAACTGACTTCTTAGAATAACGAATGTATAAGGTGAGATAAGGGCAGGTGCAACAGAAGGCCAGCCAGATTGAACAGGACTTACTCTGTTCCCAGTTCCCATCTGAGGTCCAGCATCTGACAATGCTTGCCATGAGTTTGTTTCTAAAAGTGCATAATAGGGTGCAAATGTATTGTCAGTCAGCAGTGAATATGTATTTAAATAAATGTCACGGCAACTTCTGATGCACTGGTAGAATACAAAGTACCACCATCTATGTACTTGGGCTTAATGTGGGCAAACTTCCTGAAGTTGAATGCTCTGTCACAACCTCTGTCCTCTTACATCAGAGTAGGCAAAAATGCTCATGTGTGTGCATGTGTGTGTGTTGGTAGCAGCAGTATTATGTGCTGGGACGAGGGGCAGGGAGGAAGGAGGCAATAGATGTGAGTATGAGTGAGAAACAGAGAATGCATTTGAGCAAGAAAGAGCCACACAGTGTCACACATGGGAAAGGGAGGGTGGTGGCCACTGGTGGACATCCCCAACCAATGCAAGTTCCCCAGAAAATCACCCAGGCACCCACTGCTCAACCCTGACTTAAACGACGATTTCCTTTAAATTGTCAAGAATTCTTTCATTCTATATTTTATTCTACGTTTGGTACAGTTCCTGAGCATCTGCTGCGTGTGAGGTAGAGTGAAGAAGGGGAATAAGGTTCTCCCTCTCGAGTCTACATCAACTTCTGCAGATACAAACTCTTTTCAGGAGAAGACTGAAAACCAGCCCAACCTCATGTCCTAGTTCCTGACCAGCTGCAGAAGACTTGGGTTGGCATGAAGGTGAGCAGGCAAGCAGTGCTACCTTCTTGGGCTAAATTAGACCACCGGTGACAACTCAAAATGGGTACTTCTCACGAGACCGGGGTTGGCAAAGCATGGCCCACAGGCCAAATCTAGTGCACTGGCCAGATTTCTGTAACTAAAGTTTTGTTGCAACACAATGTACTTATTTGTTTATGCACTATCTATGGAGGCTTTTGCCTGACAAGGGCCAAGTTGAGTAGCTGTGACAAACACTTCACAGCCTGCAAAGTATAAAACATTTACTAACTGGTTCTTCACAGAAAAAGTCTGCTGACCCCTGCTCTGGACCCTGAATGCCCATGAGACAGATTGCTCTTGGCTTTTGCTTCTCTGACAGAAAAAGAAAAGGAAAATGCTAGTGACTATCTAGGCCGGAACTTTTTCAAATGGGTGGTATATCGTTTTTGCTTAATAGCTATGTGTGGGATACTAGCAAACCTTTGCAAACACATTTCTAAAAACAGGTCCTGCCAGTCCCTGCTTACGGCTTCCTGTGAAAACACAGAAGCACTAAAATTACAGTGACCAAGGCCTTTTTGAACACACACATGCATAGTCATACACAGTCCCAGCCTGGTTTGGAGGTACATACTACAATTCAGAACAACAAGTGTGGGAGGCTGCTCTGCATGGTGTGGGCCCAGCTCCCACTGGGAGATGCACAGGACCCATGCCCACGGATAGGTTCTCCTGTGGGGAATCAGGCCTGCAATGTACCTACGCCGTTATGAGTCTTGCTTTTTGCTAAAACTCCCTCACCCTGAATTGAGGACATTTACTGCAAAGCAACTTCCTAAAAACCATGCTAAACCTTCCAAGGATGAGTGTAACTGGTCCAACCACTTTTGCCTTTTCATTTGCAAATATCCCTCTTCTGTGATGTGATTAGCAGCATTGGCTCCTTTGTTTTCCGTAAAAGGTAACCACCTCAAGTGAACCTGTGCATAGTTAATGAGGACCATCATGTAATGAGTGGAGAAACCCAATAAAGGCCTGTGATGGCAGAGGCTGAGGCTTTTGCTCCCCTTGAGAGAAAAGCCATGCTGTCCCTTTTCCTCCACCAGACTCGGTAGTCTGTGTGAAAGTCTCATTTCATCCATAATGACACAGATACTGCGGCCCAGTGTCTGCATCAAACAAGCACAAAAGCAACTGCCATTAGGAAATATTTTTTAAAAGATTTTGAAGGACCCGGATTCCCCAGTATCCTCAAAGCGGCTTTCAGTTTTCACACTGTGTTTAACCAAAGCTCCTACAAGACTATAAAAGAAAACCCATAGCCACTGTGAAAATGAGTTAAAATAATAGTTTCTGCAATACACTTTACATGCCGTGGCATTTACCCCTTAGAACTGGGTTAGGAAGTACTATTATTCGGTCTGTCAGCACTGATGTGAGTGAACGGCAGCCCCAGAGCAGTGTGTGAGGATTCTACAGTTTGGGCATGGAGAGATTATCATAAACTTAAATAAGACTTAACAGCCATCCTTCTACAAGAAATCATCCTCAGACTTGGACAAACAACAGAATCGCAGAGAGCACACAAAAACCATGAAAAGACAGCCCCAAATAAAGGGCACACGTTCTGTCTTTGATACTTGTACACATGTGCAGAGAAAGTACAGCAGTGTGAGAGAGGATGAAGTTTATTTTCTACTTAAGGAGTTGGGTGAAATGCTTCCTATTATCCAGGTATTAGAGCATGGGGCTCCCTGCTGAAAACAAGGACTTGGGACCCCATTTTCTAAGTAACCAACAAATAAGACAATATACCTCCCTACCCAGGGTTTACTAAGACAGCCCACCACCATTGATGGCCTGCTACCCCCATGGCCACAGTCTACTGAGGCGTGAGGAGGGGACAGAGAGTCATCAGGCTGTCAGCCTTGTAGAGACTGAAGTGTCTGGGAAGAGAGAGATGCTATGGAAGGTACCCTCCCTAAATCCAAGTGACAAGGACACAAGAGAATCATAAAGATGGTCATGCTCACAACAAGGAAAACTAGCACCTCATCCCTGAAGGGCTCTCTGCTTTGGCCACAGTCCTACACTGCCACTCCCCTTGCCTGGACAGGGAAAAGCAAAATGGCAGGAAAGTCACATGCTGTCCACTGGCCTTCTTGTGAGCCAAGCAGACCCCTCCGGGTACTAGATTTGAGCTGGGACCTCACCCATGGGGACTGGTCACCACAAGAGGTCAGTCATCCTAGTGACAGGCTGTGCATTAGGGATCAGAGCCACTGAGCCAGAGCCACATGTCCCAGGTCAAGACAGACCCTCCACAGAAGCCTCCACAGACTCCCCTGGGGGGTTCTGCATGTGGACGCATGTCAGACAGAGGGTCTGTCGTATGGTCAGTTTTAGCTAGAGAAGCTGCAAAGCCTTCCTTCCAGGAAGGAACCTTCAGGCATGCCCAGTTAGGTAAAATGGTTTCTGTCCTTTTATTTGACTCCCCCTCCCTTTCCTCAAAATGGGGCCACCAGAGCTGACATGGTGCAGGGAGTGGTGAGGGAACAGGGACTCAGAGGGAGCAGCCTACTTCCTTCCTGCAGTGGCAGAGGGGGACCCCCAAATCAGGTTACAGCACCGAAGTGTAGTAACTAAAGTTGACTGGGAAGGTGTGGCGTCTGCCAGGATGTCGTGGGGAAGGAAAGGCCACTGTGGCACAGGTGGAGGCAGTGGTCCCAGACATCAAACCATTTCATGTGAAAATGTGAGACCCTTCCATGAAATGTGAAGGGGTGAGTTGAGCCTCAGAGAAAAAAAAAATTTTATCCACACATGAACCAAGGCAGTAGCTACACTGAAGCATCCCCCTAAACAATAACACTTGAGTGTGATTTAATCATGTTTCACTTAAAAAAAATTAGAGGAACCAGCTGGGGGTCTTGGGTCAGGTTACAGGTCTTCCCTCCTGGGAGCTTTCCTAAGAGCCTCCTCTCTCCATTTCACCACTGAGCCTTTCCCCATCGGCTCCCTTTTTCCCTCCTTCCAGCAGGTTGCCTCTATCACCTGCCATGGCCTGCCCACCTCTGCCTCCTCTGATGGGCTTAACAATCAGGACTTTCCTGTGGGGACAGGTTGCCCCCAAACACTCAGGCTCCATCATGGTTCTGAGCTGTTTCCAGATCAGGGTCTTTAGAGCAGGCCTTTCCAGAAGCTGACCCCAGCCTCCATGTCCTCACCTCTGACAACAAGGGAACATTCACAGGGCAGCATGACCACCCTAAGCCCACCACACTGAGCCAGGGAGAGTCCAGGCTTAAAACATCTCCACTGAGCCCCACTCTGAATTAGGAGGAATTTAGTGAGCTTCAGACCCATCTCTTCCACAATTCTGCCAATTCTGAGGATCTCCTAGGTCAGTTTACAATTTCTAAGCTAATCTAGAAAAACTCAAAGCAGAACTTGAAACAAAACTCTCCCTTTTCCACCACCCTGACACAGTCTGTGAATTTCCCTCCTGTTCCAAAGACAGGGAGCAGGATCAGGTGACTCCATGTGTCCCCAAGTTCTCTCTGCATCAGGTGTCCTGAAACTCTGCACACTCCCCCAGCAACACATCACCAGGAACTAGTCACCCCACCACATGACTCACTTTCTTAATTTGTTGCAAACTCGTAAACAGATTTGAAGATCTGGTGGAAATCTGGGAGACTGCAAATTATCTGTAGTTGTAGCAAATTCCTTTTGTCTACACCTGACACATGGACACTTAATAGTGAACAAATAAATGAGCAAACATTTACTTCTAAAGTTGACTGTATCAGAAAGCAGGGCACAAACCTGGGGAGACGGAAGTGCTGGAGGAGGCAGGGGGAGCACAGGGCTGACGCAGAAAACGCTCTGAAGTCCTGGAGCAGCAACCCTTCCTGGAAGGGCAACTGGTGACCCCATGGCCGTTCTCACAGCTGAGAGCGACACAGAGGGTGAATCAACTATCTTCAAGGGAAGAGCTGGCGACAAGTGGCACATGTGCAGGTGCTGGAAAACCACAAGGCAGCACATCTAACCCACCCAGAGGGAAGCACAGATACAGTGGGGATTTGACCAAGGACTCATTTGTAACTGGGTAGCTCTGCCAAATGCAGACAGGGCAACTCATGGGGCCTCTCTCACCTGCATCAGCACCAATGCTGGGACCCAGCTGCCCTCACTGCCCTTCAGGTGTCCTTCCAGGGTTCTCTCTCAATGCTGGGACATCGAGACCCAGACATGAGTGAAATGTGGTCTTCCCTCTGAATGCTCTGCACTTGACATAGTTCACTGTACTGACTTCTGTATATTGCCAGTGATTCAGACTAGTTGAGCCCTGTTTATTCAGGGCTGAGAACAATGGAAGAAACACATGAGCCACTGTGAGTCCTTTGCAGATGGACGCGCTCTCTTCTCTCCCCTTTTCTCTCCATTTCTTTATAAAAATACAGCATTTGGTCAGCTTTATCACACTCCTGCTCTATCAACGCAATTTTCACTATCACCAGATGCTATGGGTTTCTTAGAGTTTCTCACTATACCAATGGGGCATCCACCTCCGTAATAACCCTAAACACTCCCACTGGCACCACCTGGACAAGTCCAGTGTCAGGCCTACTGCCTGGGGAACGTGCTGTCCCTTACAGAACTTCTATTTCCAACAACCAATCCCACCAAGGCCACAGCTCCAGCACTGTTGTGTTGTATAACGGAAATAACTAATATCGAAGAGCTTGTAGGGATACAGCAGAGTACTTCTGCAGGAGTCCTTCCTAAAAGAATCATATAATGGGAGGTGGACACCAGAACACACCTTGAAGATGGTGATGACAGCTGGGCTCACCTTGACAGGGAGAGGGATAGTAAAGGCCACACACACACACACAACCCTACCTACCTGGGGGTGGGGAGAGGCTCAGCAAGGCAGAAGGAAATGGGGCTGGGGAAGAAAGGCAGAGTGAACTTGACCAGCCAGAAGGGCAGAAGTTTTCTTTCTTTTGTTGTTTTCATCCTCATGCAAGAACAAATTAGCCATGTGCAGACTCTCCTTTCTTCTGGTTTGCCTTTCCTGTGCTGATTATTACATAGCTAGGTTCAAAAATTTGGTTCATTGCAAATAAAAATGAGAACAATGTTGCTCTGACTTCATTCCAGGAAAACAAAAAGGAATGAGTGTTGATCTAATCTCTGTCCTCAGTTCACTCTATGATTATCTACAGTGGTTTATAACTTCCCCTCCCCACTCGAAGGTTTGCCTGACTGCTAACTTGAAAAATATCGCCAGGATTTTTGTCTAAGGCCCTGAAAATTAAAATGAACAGCCTTTTCGGCTCTTGCACATGACATCCACCACTGCACTACAGGTGGGTAACTGCTGTCAGAGGAAAAAAGTTGTTCTAGCTCATCTTTTATTTAAATCTTTATCAAAATACCAGTACTTGGTTTCGGTCACTAAGTACATTTCAAGTTACTTAGTGAATTCTGAATCTCCTTGGCCACTGTTTCCCAATCTCCCTCTGTTTGTTTTTGGTTCTCCAAATTAACAGTGAAAGCAACAATTCCAAAGCTAATGCAATCACTCAGCACCTAAGGAAACACATGAGAGATGATCACATTCAAGGGGGAGACAGAATCATAGCTTTGGGGAGAAAGTCAACGCAAAGGTATCCAGGTGATACAAATGAGTAAGAGGATGGAAGGACTCTTCTGATAAATCAGCTATAATGCAGAGGCTTCTGTGGCAGGTTTTAATGGAATACTGAACAAGATAAGCAATAAATCACACGTATTTTTCATTCATGCTACTGCACCTTGCATCCTTTACTTAGGCATATTTATTCTAACATTATGAACATTTTCAAACACACAGAAAAGATGAAAGAATTTTACCAATATATGTACTACCTAAATTCTACAACTGAGATTTTGCTACGAGTGCTTTATTTTGTATCTAGCCACCATTCAATTCATCAATCAATGCATTTTCTTTTTGGTACATTTCATATAGTTTATCCCTAAACCCTTAAGCATGCCTAGTTACAGGGTTTTTTTGGTTTTTTTTTAAGATTTTATTTATTTATTTTTAGAGAGGGAAGGGAGGGATGGAGAGAGAGGAAACATCAATGTGCGGTTGCTGGGGGCCACAGCCTGCAACCTAGGCATGTGCCCTGACTGGGAATCGAACCTGCGATGCCTGGTTCGCAGCCCGAGCTCAATCCACTGAGCTACGCCAGCCAGGGTCGTTACAGGTTTTTTTAAGTAAAATTTATACTTTGGGAAATGTATTTTTCTTAGATGTGCTATTTAGGGAGTTTTAACGGGGACTTAATACATGGGGGGACAAATACATGTACCCCATTAAGATACAAAGCATTACCAGCACCCTGAAAGTTCAGCTGAGGCTCTTCCCACCCAGTCCCCATGCCACATTCTCTAGAGGCAACCACTATTGACTCTCACCGTCACAGACTGGTTCTGCCTGTCCAAGAACTTCTACAAATGAACTCATACAGTTATGTTATGTACTCTTCTAAGAAAGGTTTCTCTCACTGAGCATAATGATGCTGCATGTATCAGTAGTTCATGCCTTGTAATTGTGGAGTAGTGTTCCATTTTATGACTATATCAGTTTATCCATTCTCCTACTGATGGACACCTTGCAGTTTCTAGAATTTTTTTTTGTATTATGAATAAAGCTACTATAATCTTTTGTGTAGAAATCTTTTTGTGGGCATGTTTTCATTCCTCTTGGGTAAATATCCAGGAATAAAATAGGCCTCATAAAAAACCACCGGAGATTTTCCCAAGAGCTATGCCACTGCACAGTCCCACCAACAACATGCACGAGCTCCTGCTTGCTCTCCGCCCTCACCCACATTTGGCATTACCCCTTTCCTTGTTCTAGTCATTCTGGTGGGTAGCTAGTGGCAAATCATTCTGGTTTTAACTTGCATTTCTCTGATGACTATAATGTTGAACATCTTTTCATGGGCCTTTTCACCATTCATATCTTCTATTAGAAACATTTGTTATATCTTTTGCCAATCTTTAAAATTGAAATGTTTGTCAATAAAGAAGAAGCAAAAAGTCTGAACAAACCAATAACACCTGATGAAATTGAAACAGTAATTAAAAAGCTTCTGATACACAAAAGCCCTGGACCAGCCCAGATGGTTTCATAGGAGAATTTTACAAAGCACTTAATGGAGAGCTAACCTCCATCCTCCACAGATTATTTCAAAAAATTCAAGAAGATGAAAGACTTCCAAAGTCTTTTTATGGAACATCATCCTAATTCCAAAACCAGATAAAGACATAACAAACAAAAAAAGAAAAAAGAAAAGCCCTGGTTGGCATAGCTCAGTGGATTGAGCACAGGCTATGAACCAAAGCATCGCAGGTTTGATTCCCAGTGAGGGCACATGCCTGGGTTGCAGGCCACGGCCCCCAGCAACCGCACATTGATGTTTCTCTCTCTCTCTTTTGAAGAAAAAAAAAATGACATAACAAAGAAAGAAAACTTCAGGCCAATATTGCTGATGAACATAGATGCTAAAATCCTCAACAAAATATTGGCAAATTGCATCTAGCAATACATTAAAAAGATCATACACCATGACTAAGTGGGATTCATCCCAGGAATGCAAGGATGACACAATATTCGCAAATCAATAAACCTAATACACCACATAAACAAAAGACAAAATTCACACGATCATATCAATAGATGCAAAAAAAGCAATTGGTAAGATACAGCACCCATTTATGATAAAAACACTCAGCAAAGTGAGAATAAAGGAAGCATTCCTCAACATAATAAAGGCCATATATGAAACCCTACAGCCAACATCATACTCAATGGACAAAAACTTATAGCTTTCCCACTAAGATCAGGAACAAGAAAAGGATGTCCACTTTTACCACTTCTATTCAACGTAGTACTGGAAGTCCTAGCCACAGCACTCAGACAAGAAAAAGTAATAAAAGGCATCCAAATTGGAAAGGAAGAAACAAAACTGTCACTGTTTGTAGATGACATGATAGTGTACATAGAAAACCCTATAGACTCCACCAAAAACCTACTTGATCTAATAAATGAATTTGGCAAAACAGCCAGTTACAAAGTCAATACTCAGAAATCAAAGGCATTTTTGTACACCAACAATGAAACATCAGAAACAGAAATCAGAAAAAAATTTCCATTTGATATAGCAATGAGAAAAATAAAGTACCTCAGAATAAACTTAACCAAGGAGGTAAAAGACCTGTACTCAGAAAACTACACAACACTGAAGAAAGAAATTAAGGAAGACACAAATGGAAGCATGTACCATGCTCATGGATTAGAAGAATTAACATCATCAAAATGGCCATACTACCCAAAGCAATTTATAGATTCAATGCAATCCCTATTAAAGTACCCATGACATATTTCACAGATATAGAACAAACATTTCAGAAATTTATATGGAACCACAAATGACCCCGAATAGCTGCAGCAATTTTGAGAAAGAAGAACAAAGCAGGAGGAATCACAATACCTGATATCAACCTGTATTACAAGGCTACTGTAATCAAAACAGCCTGGTACTGGCATAAAAACAGACAGATAGGCCAATGGAACAGAACAGAAAGCCCAGAAATAAACCCAAGTCTCTACGGTTAATTAATATTTGACAAAGGGGAAAGAAGCATAAAATGGAACAAAAATAGCCTCTTCAATAAATGGTGTTGGGAGATCTGGACAGCTACATGCAAAAAAAATGAAACTCAATCACCAACTTACACCATACACAAAAATAAATTCAGGGTGGATGAAAGACTTATATATAATTTGTAACACCATAAAAGTCCTAGAGGAAAACATTGGCAGGGAAATCTCAGACATTCCACACAGTAACATCTCATGGATATGTCCCCTAAAGCAAGGGACATAAAAGAAAAAATAAACAAATGGTACCTTATCAAATTAAAAACCTTATGCATGGCTAAAGAAAATAGCATTAAAATTAAAAGAAAGCCAACTGTATGGGAAAACATATTTGCCAATGACACCTCGGACAAGGGCTTGATCTCCAAAATATATAAAGAACTCACATGACTCCACTTCAGGAAGACAAAAAACCCAATTAAAAAATGGGCAAAATACTTGAACAGATACTTCTCCAAGGAGGACATACAGAGGGCCCAGAGACACATGAAAAGATGCTCAGCCATCACTAGCCATCAGAGAGATGCAAATTAGAACCACAATTAGATACCACCTCACATGAAATCAACAAACAAGTGTTGGAGAGGATATGGAGAAAAGGGAACCCTAGTGCACTGTTGGTGGGAATGCAGACTGTTGCAGCCACTGTGGAAAACAATATGAAATTTCCTCAGAAAACTAAAAATGGAACTGTCTTTTGACCCAGCAATTCTGCTGCTGGGATTATACCCTAAGAGCCCTGAAACACCACTCCAAAAGAACCATGCACCCCAATGTTCATAGCAGCACAACTTATAGTAAGCAAGTGCTGGAAGCAACCCAAGTGCCCATAAGTAAATGAGTGGATCAAAAAACTATGGTACATTTACACAATGGAATTCTACAGAGCAGAGAGAAAGAAGGAGCTTATACCCTTTGTGACAACATGGATGGATCTGGAGAGCATTACGCTAAGTGAAATAAGCCAGGTGGTGAGGGAAAAATACCATATGATCTCACCTTTAACTGAAACATAATCAACAAAAGAAAAAAAGCAAATAAAATATAACCAAAGTCATTGAAATTAAGAACAATCTAACAATAGCCAGAGGGGAGGGGTAGGGGACAGCGGGGAGAAGGGTTTTCAAGAACTACTATAAAGGACACATGGACAAAACCAAGGCGGAGGGTGGAAGCAAGGGAGGGAGGTGGGTTTGGAGGGGGTGGGAGGAAGGGGTGGGGAGAAAATATGGACAACTGTAATTGAACAACAATAAAATAATATAAATTAAAAATTGAAATGTTTGTCTTTATATTACTGAGCTATATGAATATTTTATAGGTCCTTGAAGACAAACCCTTCATCAGTTCTGTGTTCTGTAATATTTTCTTCCAATTGATGGCTTGCTCATTCATGTTTTTTACAGCATCTCTGATGAGCACAAGTTTGTTATTTTCTATTCTATCGGTCTTTCCTTTTATGGTTGTTGCTTTCTAGTCCCTGTCTTAGAGACCTTGCTTATGCCCAAGTCCTTTCTTTTCTTCACAGGAGTATATTTAGCTGTGTTATTGCCCTGGTTCATTCCATCCCTCTCCTCTCCCATGGCAACTGTTGAGTGGGACACACTTGGACTCATCACCGCTGTCCCTCTCTTCCCCACTGGGACCACCTTGGCTGTGCAACAGCTGGAGAAACAAGGGGCCCGCCTCTGGACTCACCTCGGTGCTCTCCTTGGAGCTCTCTCTGGCTTGGTACTGGGACAGAAACTTTCTATGGCAGCTGAGAATTAGTGAATGTGGAGGGCCAACTGTATACATTGTTCTATGCCATTTTATATGAGGGACCTGAGCATCCACAGATTTTGGTATCCATGGGTGTCCTGGAACCCATCAGCTGTGGTCAAAAGTAATACAGGAATTTTCTACTGCACTGGAAGTCAGCACCCTTAACCCCTGTGTTTTCAAAGACCACCTGTATGAAGTCTCTTCCTCATTTAGGAAGTGCCCTTGCTCCTTTCTTGATGTTCTGGGGCCTGTGCTCCTAGGGCAGAGGATGGCTAGCCCTTGCAAGATGGGAGTATTTCTCCTTCCTCTGGCTCAGAGCCTACATCCTGCCCCCTTTGGGCCTCTCAGTTGCCCCCAGTCCTCACCTGATAAAGTTCCTAATATCGTTCATACAGCAGTGGAATCTTTCAAAAGCCACCCTAAACTTGTCCCTTCTGTTGTTCAAATCCAGGTGTATCAACTTATGCCCCAAATGTAAAATGCAAACCAAGTTCTTAAATAAAAAGAGGATTTCAAATGCTTGGGGAGGGGGGCAGCATTCTCAGTTGGAAAAAATTTTCCCCCACCACAAAAGTACAAATTTTGTCTTGGAGTGTTTTCTTGTCTCTAAAAGAGGGACCAGAACTGGGTTCAAGTGGAAGGAATTACAGATCTCAATACCCTTCTCAAAAGAGCCCACTTCCCACCTCCAGGCTCCTCCACACATACTACCTGTGGGAAGCCCACTCACCAGAACTCTCCCTACCCCAAGCCTAGATTTCTCTGCCTTAAAGGGAGGGAGGCAGGACCAGGGCCTTTCCAGAGCTGATGCATGCTGGTCTTATAATTTGTCTTGGTGTGTTCTTACTTTATTGTGTTCTATTTTCACTGCTATTTAAGTTTTCATAAATTTTATTCATAGCACTTATAACACTCTGTAACTACTTGGATTACTTATCTTTTTCCTAATTAAACTGTCTGTGCTCACAACTAGAAGCCTACAACACATTTTTTTTTGTTTGCTATCATATTACAAACTCCCAGCACAGTGCCAGGCACAAGGCAGACACTCAATAACTAACTACTTCTTCAGTAAAAATGTGTATGTCCTATTCATTGTGGCGAGTTTATAAATTTCTAGAAGGAAACCACATCTTTTCCTTCTGTACCTGCACAGTACTCTGCACACACTGACAGGAGAGGCAAATCCAAAGGAAGTCTTCCACTCTAGATGGGTGGGCTAGGTAAGCTCTGTGAAAGGATTCTTGATGGACCCTCCAACAAGCAAGGAAGAAGATCAAGTTCAGAGGGAAAGCATATCTGACTTAGAAGAGCTAAAAGATGAGGGCTGGAGTCCCAGTCCTCTGTAAAATATAATTAATAACAATGGCCACCTGAAGCCACATCAAGCACTGTGAGGGCCACAGAAGTCAGCACCAGCAAAGGTGCTTGGAAAACAGACACCCATCTAAGAATGCTGCTTATCACTTCCAGCACCTCACAATCCCAGGCACGTTACCAATGTTTCACAAGGTTTGCCAAATTAGTTAATTCAAGGGAATAACCTGAAATTATAATCTTCACAGAGAAATGAAAAGTGGAAAGAATGGAGAATTTTCCATGACTAATTCCAGTATTCCATGACTGAATATTAAATATCTGATGGCCAGAGAGATAAGGCTTCAGCATATGCAAAATCTGATTCAACCTCTTTCTAAAGAGTGGATGAGCGGGCTGTGGGTTGGGAAGGGAGTGGAAAAGAGAGCCACAGGGCAGGGTGCCTTTTCTGCTGGTGTGGTTTCTGCACCCTGACCGAACTTGCCGTCATAATAATATCAATACTTCTCAGGCACTGTTTCTGCCAGAAAGGAGGTGGAGCTGGCTGGGGAAACAGATCTGAGCCAACACAGGAGAGCTGATGCCAGTGGGAACCATCTTGTGAAGACCTACTAGTTGCTACATGCAAACTGCTATGAATATTGATACATCATCTCACAAACCCCAATGACTGCAGAGTTGTTAATGCCATTTTACCAGTAATGATATTAAAGCCTGTCCACATGGTGAAGTGACTCACCCAAGGTCACACAGCTAGCTAATGAACAGCACAGCCCTAATTGAAACTCGGACTATTCAGGAGCAAAGCCAACATTTTGAGCCACTAGAGTATATTACCTGACAGGTGGAAGCCCATGCGCTCTAGGTCCTGTAGGTTATATCTGGAAGGGGAAGAGACTCCTTATGAAGGAAGACATCTGAAAAGGTATGAGTGGAAGCCCAAAGAGCAATAGTGTGCACAGGCAAAGGACAGGGACAATAAATGGCTTATGTGAAATCAGGGTTTCAGGTATATTTGGAGACCAGCAAACAGTTGAAGTGGCTGCAGCATGAATTTGGGGCCTGGGGACTAGGAAAGAGAGGTGACATGAGAAAGCATAGGAGGCCAGAGTACCTCAAGGACTTTGAACACCACATTCAGAAGTTTTATCCTGTAGCCAACCAGATGCTAGAGGCATCAGACCAGCTGCAAGATGGCACAGCATGATGCCTGCTGTTACAATTCTCGCTCTTGACTTTGACTAGGCAGTAGCAACAGCAGCAAATCTGGCTGCCAGGGAAGTCCTTCAGCATCAGCACAAATCTAGGCTGTCCACAAGCTGTGTTCCTGCAAAGCCCAGCCAGCCCAGCCATCTGAGGACAGCCACACATTGCTTGTGGCACTGCCAGCACCTGGCACCCTCGCTGCCAGTCAGTACCATCAGGCCTTTCATGCTGCCTCTCTACCAAGTTCTCCAAAAGCACAACTGAGGCAAGACATGTTCTGGGTGGAGGGCAGCTGCCAGGAGACCTCAAAACCGAAGCCCTTTGACAGCTGGCCAGCCCCCAGGGGCCCAGCCCCTCCCACACAGGGTCACCCCTGTGACTCAGAGGCCACAGAAGCTAGTCAGGATTACCCAGGTCAGAGGCACAGCCAGATCCATGGATCAGCACTTCTGGGCATTCTTCTCCAGAGAAGGACCAATCACCTGCTATGAGAAGGACCATCCACCTGGCTCTGTCCTGGTGAAAATGACAGGTGGGCACTCTCCTTCTGTTCCGTCTCCAGGTCATGTGTACTCCCTACTACATGTACCTGTCTCCATCTACCTCTCCCACACAGTGGGTGCTCACATGTAAATATCCTTTCTTTCCAGCTGCACTCCTCTCTCAGTACCAGTGACTATTCCTGCAGTGTCTAGCAGGGTCTGGGCTTAGAGCTGGCACTGAATAGTCCAGTCGTCACTGTGAAGCCATGACTGACTGTGCAACTGGGCTAAGCCATCTCCTCCCCAGGCTTCCTTTTCCTTAACTATAAAATGTAAATAATAATAGCTAGCATTTAATGCTAGCATTTAATGAGCACTGACTCTGAACCTGCCATTACGCTAAGTACTTTACAGGCAATATGTCATTCAATTGTCATAACCTAAAATCCTATACAACTGGAAATATTATCTTCAGTGTTTTAAAGACTTTATTTATTTTTAGAGAGGGAGGACGGAAGGGAGAAAGAGAAGAGAAACATCAACTGATTGCCTCTTGCACACCCCCAACTAGGGATCTGGCCCACAACCCAGGAACGTGTCCTGACCAGGAATCAAACTGGTAACCTTTTGACTCAGAGGCTCACACTCAATCCACTAAGCCACACCAGCCAGGGTATATCTTCAGTGTTGTATACATGAGGAAACTGAGGTTTAGAGGGCAAAGCAACTTAACCAAGGTCACACACAAGTGGCAAGTATGACACTCTAAAGCTCTTAGCACAAACACTAAACTACCTCTCTTTGCCTCCCTAACCACCATGCCCACTGATACACAGGCCTGAGGAGATCAGGGGAGATAACAGCACAGTGAGCTCTGTGCACATGAGCACTGGACAGAGGGGTGGGCAGGTGGCTGGTTCTGTTACAGACAAGAAGTACTGTGAGGCAGTAATCACTATATATGGTTGGTCCTGACAGCATCATGTAAGTGCTAGCTCTGACAGACAGGCAGGATTTGGATAAGCAGGAAGGAGGATAGAGGGCATTCTCAGCAACTATGCTAGGAGATGTAGGCATCACATGGAAGAAAGGCCCAGAGGCTGGAACAGATGTTCAAGACACAGTAAGTCAAATCGTCCCAAACATATTAGTAATACTACCGCCAAACTCCCCCATGACACCAAATCCTACCCCCTTTGCCCTAAATGGACCAGGTGGACATAAAATCAGTGGCCATTATGCCTCCATGGAAACCCACCCAGTACATCCTCCTCTGTCGACCCCCAAATTCAGATCCCAAGCATATTTTTTAAAAATGGAAAGGAAAGGCGAAGTTGGCATGCATCCAAGTTTCAGGCCTCCTGCCTCGTTTCCTATAGGCTCTGGCATAGTGCTTATTTGCATGGCTGATTGGATAGCCAATTATAGAGTGGAATATTTTTAGGTCTTCATCTCAAAAAAAAAAAAAACCAGGGAGAGCATAGTGTATTTCCTCGTAGGCCTGCTATAACTGCCAAGCACAGCATTGGGCCAGGGAGCAGAGAGAGGGAAGAAATTGGAATGGCTGTCTCCTCATTCAGTCTGGTTGACTCCAGAGCAGTCTGTATCTGCCTGGAAAGAAGAAGGAGAATGTGCATACATATGTGTGCCTATATGGGGGTAATGAGGAGAGGGAGGCAGGAAGATACAGACTGGAAATGTCAAACTCCTCCACATTCCTGTTCTGGCCTTCTTTCCACAATGTTGTCCCTTCCACATCCCCAGCAATAGCTTCCAATTCACATGCACAGAAATGAATACTGATCCTTAAGGTCCTGGGGCAAACACATGGTAGTGTTATACTGGAGGGCTGGTACCCTTTCTCCAGCTCCAGAGAGAATGGAAGTCAAGCCCTTCACACTGATAAAAATCATAAGAATGAATGCATCATGCCTCAACCTTCCCATGTACACAATACTTTGCATTAATAATTCAGTTTTAACCACACCGTCCCAACTGATTTCACAACAACCCTCAGAGGTCACTGGAGCAAGAACACATTAGAAGTGGAAGATTTTCAAAGGATCAAGGCCAAACTTCCCACTCTTCAGATGGAGACTCAAATATCTAGGGAGAGAAAAGGATTTACCTAAGATTGCACATCAAGTCATGGTAGGAAGCAGATTAGATAAGCAAATATGAGAATCAACAAGCCAGCTATAACGAAAACATAGAAACTGCAGGACAGCTGATCCTTCATGAAGGGCAGAGGTTGGTGGTCAGTGGTCACAGCCAATCCTTGCAGCTGACTGGCCTGGGTAAGTCCCTCCCATTGACCGGCCAATAGCAACCAAGGCTCAACTATAAGAGGAGGGTGTACTCAGCCCACACAAAGGGCACACTGTGAGTACCCAGCTTGGATGATAGGGTAGGCTGTGCCACTGGACCCTACAGGACACCACTGTACCCTATAAGACATGGACTCAAAGCAGCTCTATCTAATACACAAAAACAAACAGAGAGGAGACATTTCTTTGTCTGCCAGAATGAGGAGACAAATATGGTCCAAATGAAACAACAGACCAAAGCTCCAGAAAAAGAACAAAACAAAATGGAGATAAGTGATCTATCAGATGCAGAGTTCAAAACACTGTTTATAAGGAAATTCAAGGAACTTAGTCAGTACCTCAACAGCATAAAAAAGATCAAGTCAGGAATGAAGGATACAATAGTTGAAATAAAGAACAATTTTGAGGGAACCAACAATAGAGTGGATGAAGCTGAGAATCAAATCAATGATTTGGAACATAAAGAAGCAAAAAACAACCAATCAGAACAACAAGCAGAAAAAAGAATCCAAAGAAAATAAGGATAGCGTAAGCAGTCTCTGGGGCAATTTCAAGAGGTCCAACATTCACATCATTGAGGTGCCAGAAGGAGAAGAGAAAGAATAAGAAATTGGAAATCAATTTAAAAAATAATGAAAGAAAACCTTTCCTCAACTTTGTGAAGGAAATAGACATGCAAGTCCAGGAAGCACAGAGAGTCCCAAACAATATGGATACCAAGAGGCCCATTCCAAAACACATCATAATTAAAATGACAAAGGTTGAAGATAAAGAGAGAATCTTAAAAACAGCAAGAGAAAAGCAGTTAGTTACCTACAGGGAAGTTCCCATAAGACTGTCAGTTGATTTCTCAAAAGAAACTTTGCAGGCTAGAAGGG